>JAHPZR010007770.1:0-20000 GCA_019787425.1 Platygyra sinensis | reverse complement strand
AAGTTGTAATCCATCAAGAGTTACAACTGAGCTTAAATGAAAATACTTACTAGAATCCAAACCATTTACTGAAAGTTCTGCTCAAGAACCCCTGTTGTTCTGTAAAATAACGGAACAAAGGAACATACATAACAGGCATTCATTGACATGAAAAAGCCAAAAGACTTATAGACTTCTGGACAAACTGCTCTGTATGGTCAACGAAGGTATGCAGTCAGATTGTTCTAAGGTCAGATCGTCTGATCTGAATCATTGGACAATATAGACATATCGTTCTATTTATAATTAAGCTTAGTTAGACAAAAGATCCTAAAATAGTTCATAGATCGCTCCGTGTGTGTAATTCAATTCGGGCCAAAAAAAGAATAGTTTCCTCCTTTGATAAAGTCAAACTCCACTAAACATCATCATCCACTACAAACTTTGCCTCAGGAGTCACACTTCCAAGTTGTTGCCTTAATTTTAATTTTAAACTTCGAGTTAATTGGTCTATTTCCCGTCCATACTTAAATAGAGGAACACTCGGGCAGAGAAAATCAATCTATTATCTTGACAACATCAGTTTTTCAAAAGCTTCGTTTTCAAAATGTTTTCCGTCCGCGCGAAAACGGAAAGCGGGCGTTTTCAGCTTCCTCCAGTCTGATGAGCGCTTTTGAAAAGCGCCGTTTTCGTGTTAAATTAGAGTGGACGGCAGACCTAACCGTAGACTGAATAAAGCTTAGTATAGACGTTGCTTTTAACACGAAAGACATAAAGAATGATTTTACAGATTGTTATACAAACATACCGATATGAGGAAAGGGACTGACGCTTTGAGCGAAGGCATTTGCCGGGTAAGTGTTCGCCATTTTAGATCCATCAAGAACTGTGGTCACTGGAACAAACGGTAATGGACGATGGTGAATGTATCCATTGCCTAAACAAAACAATACAAGGCAATCGACAATTTACCTTTGAAAGAAAGGTTCATTAGAACGCTAGATTGAAGTACTTCACGAAGAATTGATTCACGTTTTGTCACGAGGAAATAACATCCGTTCTGAGATTCAACATCACAGTTGTGTTTGACGTGAATTTTGTTTATTGTTTTTTCTTGCGCTTTTTGTCACTTCTGTTCCAACAAAGATGATTTTAGTGTTGGTCTATGCGCGCTGCCATGTATCATGGTCGATCTCGTGCGTATTTAACCTTAAGAATATAGCTAGAGTATACTTCTGTGACACACTCCGTACTTTTTGCTGCCTTACTAAAAGGATTCATTGTCGTCCCTGTTTGAGAGCCATCGACCATTTTAGCTTTAACAGCTCTTCCTAGGGGTGGTCTGTTCTGTCCACCTGGAGGTGTCACAGCAGCCTTTCCAGGCACGAGCACAGGTGGTGGAGGATGCTGCAACTGACAAACTTCGCCTACAAGAAATAGATACCTAGAATTGTACCAAGTGAAGCGCAATGCTTAAAATTAAGAGCGGACTAAAATATTTCGGTTTTCGAGTTTTTTTCACAAATGAAGCAGTTAGCTATAGGTATTTGTAATGATGTAATGCTCGAATCAAAAGTCAAATTAACGCCTTAAAGGTGTAGTATTGTGTGTTCCTCTCCCTACCTTTTACTGCCTTCCTATACGGGTTAACTGGGGTTTGAACACTATCGGCGAGTGCTTTACCCTGCTGAACAGGTTTTCTAAGGAGTGGTTTATTCTGTCCAGCTGGAGGTGTTACAGCAGCCCTCACAGGCATGAACAGAGCTGGTAGTGGATGCTGTAACTGACGATTTTTGCCTGAAAGAAATCAAGATATTCTTGAATTTTACTATTGAAAGCGCAGAGCGTAAAAATTAAGAAGTTATTGCGGTATTAAAGTCGGATACATTAAATATCTCCTATTAAGTTTAAGGAACTTGAGCGAAAACTGAATAGAATTTAGTAGTGGAGAATAAGGAAGACAATACGTGAAATTTTTAAGAGATCAGGGAAAAGTAAAACCCTCAGTAAAGGTCCGGTAATACGGGCAACATTTTTCTTCAACTTGTTCACAACATTGTTGCATTGCAAGTTGAAACCCTCTGTTGCGCGTATTACCACGTTTGTGACCAACTTGTCTCGCAACAAAATACAATGTTGCAAGTTGAGGCAACATGTTGCACAAAGTAGACTCGAGTTCTACTTTCTGCAACAAATTTTAGCTTTGCTGCTCGTATTACTACCGAAGCTTCAACTTGTGTCGCAACAAATTTGAATTCAACGCTTGTGATTGGCTTTCACGAAGCCCAGCAACACGGCAAATAAAAAAAACATGGCTGACCTTGAAGACAGTCTGAATTCGAAGTAGACCAGTATTTTAAAACTCTTAGAAATTAAAATCATAAATTCGTCCTCTACAAAGACCTCGAGGGCTATCGTAGTCTTTGGAGCACCTTGTCCTTTCAAAACCATCCGCAGCAAAAAGTCAAAAGGGTTGGAAGAACTGTCACAACAATACAACTTTTCGCCTAGCTATCTGAAACGAAACTGAGCTTCACACTGAGAGAACTTCGCGGCACGGAAAATTACACAAGATTGACCAATTATACGTCTAAAATTCTGCAGACTTGCAACACTGTATTTTGCTGCAAAACAAGTTTGTCGCAAACGTGGTAATACGCGCAACAGAGGGTTTCAACTTGCAGCGCAACAATGTTGCGAAACAAGTTGAAGAAAAATGTTGCCCGTATTACCGTACCTTAAAGAAAACTCGTGAAATCGTACTTGTCCTGACGTCCACTGGCAAAGTCCTCTCCAATGATAATAACGTTTTCGCCTCTTTCACTCCTTAATCATGTATCTAACTTAAATTTGTCACAGTATGAATAACATGTGAGCCCGTACCTTTACCTTTCCTGTATGGATTGTTCTTGATAGAAGTGCCATCGTCGGTTTTTATAGAATCAACAGAGTCTTTTCCTGAGACTGGAATGTGCACTTTCTTAACTTCAGCCCTGTTAGAGTTGGCCACTGGAGCAAGTGGCGAGAGATTTTGCAGCTGAAAGCTTTCGGCTAAGAAAAGAGAATGTACACTGTCAAGTTATAGGAATTCAATTTATAATGATCACAACTGTAACACATGCTCGTAAGAAGGACTCGAACTCTTACCGAACGTAACACGTTTTTAGGGTAGAGTCAGTATTTTGCGCAAATACTTACATATGAAAATATTTCGGTCTTCGGTTTTATTTGGGCAGAAATGAATTAGGCAGGCAATCTTTGAATCAAGACCCTACATTAACCTTGAAAGTTTAGTATTGTGTCAGTATCGCTCTCCGTACCTTTTGCTGCGCATGCCTTGCTGAATGGGTTAACCGGCGTTGTTTGAATACCAGCGACCGCCTTAGCTTTAGTATCTTCTATAGGGAGTGGTTTATTCTGCCCAGCTGGAGGTGACACAGCAAACTTCACAGGCATGAACACAGGTGATGATAATTGTCGTAACTGACACACTTTGCCTGAAAGAGTCAAAGGGTGATAAAGTGTAAGGTCGCGTAGTAAAACAAACCCAGACCGGAGCAACACTCAGGATCTTAAAATAACTGAGTTAGAACGTGCTGCCTTTGTAATTGTATCTGCAAATGGTTAGACGTTCAGATCTTCTCGGATAAGGACTATAAACCGTAGGCCCCGTCTCTTCGATGTTATGGTCAGCAGGGTACTTAAAAGAACCCACACGCTTATCGTAAAGAGCAGGGCATGAAGTTCCCGGTGTTGTGATCTCGCCTTTTCTTAGGGTACACCTTAGGAGTGCACCTCTAAGGAGTGACGTCACTGACCGACAAGGAAAACAAATTCTAAAAGCGAATACGAAGAAGAAGGCTTCATCTCAGGGGGTTGCGCACCCACTACACCCTCCCCCTAGATCCGCCCCTGCCTTTGTTGTTATACTGATGGTTGGGGTGGGAAATGCTCCGAGATATTAGCTACGATAAAGCTACTCTAAAATCCGAGGGTAAATAAAGTATTCACTCACTTACTTACTCACTCAAAGTGTTGATCTGCATTGCTAAAACATTCACAGTTACATAACGTTGCAAACGGTGAGGAAATAAGGAATAACATACTGAGAAGTTGGCTTACTTACGGTGTTCACTACAATGCTAAGAAATTTAAGACTCCTTCCTGACCATATATATGACATGAGCAACGTATAAAGTAAACCGAACCCGTAAAGGAAAGCAGTAGCTAAGCTAATAGCTTTCCTTAATGGATTCGGTTTGCTCTTAGAGTCACAGGAGTCTGGAATGTCTGCCTTCTTAACTTCAGCTTTTTTAGAGGAACAGGTGTTGGTTGATTTTGAACCCGATAGCCTTTAACTAAGCATAGAAAATAGAATTCACATTTTCAACTCAAATTTATTTCACAATTTTTATCAATGAGTGGTTGATACCTAGTTTAAGAAGGAATCATAGTTCTATAAAATACAACCAAAACAGAGCATCAGAAAACATAGCAACATGGGGTAAATGAGAGAGGAGTTGCCTGAGCAGCCCTTTTCACGGGTTGGTTTTTCTCATTTCCATTACAATGTTATCCAACGTGGATGCGAGGCAATCATTCGGGCTAAAACTACAAAATAGCCCGAAATTGCCTCGCATACGTGCTAGATTTTATTGTAATGCAAATGAACAAAGTTAATCGTGAAAAGGGCTTTTCTGGAGACTTAGAAGTCTTGGATTTGTAAAAAAATATTGAAACCGTCTACTATATATGCCTTGGAGACCTGGACTCTGCTGACTCTGCCATTAAGACGATTTAGAAATTGCGAAAAATAATTTTTGCTGTCATTGGACGCACGCATAAGCCATGTTTTAAATTAATTTTAGATCACCTCACATACCTTCATCTGCCTTTGAGTGCTCCAGCTCGAATGGCTTGTCATAAGAGCCATCCGTGTTCTTGGCGTCAAGATCGTTTGTTCGGACTGGATAGTTGTTAATTTCGAGGCAACCGATATTGCTTGGCAACAAAGTGTCAAACCATGATGGCTGAAGGTCGAAGCAATCGTTGGCTGAGCGACGAAAAAAATCGAAGAAAATATATTAATATATCAAAATACTAGCTAGTGTGTATTTTTGATGGATAATTGTTTTTCCATCTGGGTTAAGGCTTGACTCAACTGCAAGTCATTTATTTAAACAGAGTATTGAGCCGTTTTAGCATTAAGCTGCTATCAGCAGGGTCCCTTCAAACGTCACCGAATTGTACGTGGCAAGGTCGCCCTCCCTTTGGTCACGTATTTAAAGTAATATAGTCCATAACTGAGCAATGTGCGTGGTTTGATGTATGGAACAGAAAAATAAATGTTCCTTCTGGGAGCCTCACCGTTAGGATAAGCGCGGTAAGATCGAATATATTTTTACTAAAAATATCTTCGATCTTAACGTGGCCTTCGTCCTCACGGGACACTGGTCAATGTCTAACCTCATGAGCTATTGAACCGTAGCCCGCAAGGACTACAGGCCTAATTGTAAAATAGTGATTGAGGGACTTCCAACTGCATCATATATACTTTTCTTGGCTTTGAACTGATACTGGCTCCACTAGGTGCAACTGTATTCGTAGGATGGTATTTCAGAGAGAAATTGTACTTATTTCTCATAAACGGTCCTACAGCCGGCTCAAGTTTTTTACATGTATAGCTTACGTGGCTGCCACTTACCGTTAAATAGTTGTACTTCTTTGGGGAATTTTTCCACCTCTGCTTTCTTTTCAAGAATGGTTTTATTCGCTATGAAGATATTTTCTTTTGTTTTCTTCAGTTCCTGATCTATTGTCTTCAATCGCTTTTCAAAATCGACTTCTTTTTCTTGTCTGTTCTGCTGTAATTCTGACAATTTGTCTTTAAGATCAGCAATTTCCTTGTCCTTTGCCAAAAGAATCTCTTTGAAATGAACGATTTCCTCGTCTTTAGCTGCAGTAGATGTAATACAAAGATGAAAATTACGCTCGCCCAAAACTTAAAATAACGTCGCGAGGGATTGTTAACAAGTTACGAAAAGTATTGATTGTAACAGATTTTCATTTTCACTGAGCTCTACGTGCTACAGTTTAGCGGCAAAGTCAATTCCCTTTCTTTTGTTTTGATAATGTTCAAAGCGTTTACAAATTTGAGCCGTTTTATAAAACATAACTTTCACTATTCTCGCAATCTGTCATTAGATTAGTCAGTCGCAACTGAAGAGATTTGCCCAGGAAACTGACATGTGTAACTTTCTAAGTGCAACTGTATGCGGATATTCAACGCCGAAAAATTACAATCATCATACATCATTTTGAAACTTACCATTACATTGTGCTTCGAGAATGGCAATCTCTCCTTTGAGCCGTTTATTTTCTTGCTTATACTAGGAGAAGAAAAAATTGAGGTATACACGCTTTTTAAAACGTTGGAGGGTTAACATGGAAAGCGCTCTTAGCATTTGGAGGCCGTAAAATAAAAGGAAAAGAATCAGAAGAAAAAAAAAATACCGAAGCGCTCGTATTTCGTTAATTACTTCTTTGAACGAACTTTCAATTCTATTTTTGAGATCAATAAGTCGTTGATCAGGTAGAGTTCACACAAGTACACAAATCTGTGTCGAAACAAGTAACTCGTTTCTCTCCTGTAAAAGCACTAATTGGAAAGTTTTATCCTAAACGGATAAAGAACAAATACGCTACTGGGATATATCCTTCAATTACACAATTATTTTCACCTGAAGTCTGATGTAGAACGGTGTTGGTAGCGAAAATGTTTATCTCGTCCTTAATTCGTTATGTTTTCGATAAAAACAAAACCTTCAGCGGGCAAATACATCTGTATCAAATTCATTTCTGATGAATTGAGTGCTTTTGAAACATTTTATTCCATATTGTGCCGATCATTATAACTAATAGCTGTTTTGCTTTGTATGAGGCGCTAAATTCATCGTACGTAAAAACATTAGAAAGACAACGCCTACCTCTTTGGCCATGATCCGCGCCCCATGAGAAGAGTCGAGTGGCTCATGTTTGTTAGCGGGGGAATGATCTCCGACGCCCAAAATGCCAGTTTTCTCAGTCTCTTCAACGGCTGAAATGTTTTTGCCTAACCACATGTCACGTAATTTTTCCATGAAGAGTTTGATAAACACGAAATATACTCGCTATCTTTGCACTGTGCTACAGAAAGTCCTCAACGCGAATGCGAAAAAATTTTCCGCATAGTTTGAAGTCGCTATGACTACTTCCATGGTAACCGACAGTGAGGTCATCTCATGACATCTTGCCTCGTCTTGGAATGAAGCGTGACATGGTGCTAAGATTTTGACCCGCGTAAACGCAAGTTTCAAATCTGGCTGTTGACCATAGCTGAGAATGAAAAAACTCAAGGGCCAGTTCTTTGGCATCGATCCAGACTCGGTAAAAAAGGATCATACGAAATTTATTCTTAGCTGTTTGTTTAATGTTTGTAATCCGGACCAAACCGCAACAAAGTGATCATTTTTGGTAAGGTTTGTAAGAGAAATGGAAAGCGCGGATTTCATAAAACTGATTTAAAACCTTATCTTACCGTTAAATTCCCCAAAATATATCCTTCACTAGCTACCGCTTTGTTGTTCCAAGTCCTATGATCTAGTTGATAGTAGAACTGTACTGCATACACATGCTGCTTCGAGGAAAATTCAAAAATAACGGCAGCAGCTTGATCACACACTGACCGAATGATTGCGCCAACGGCTCGCGCAAGGTTTTCAAACGACGTGTTTCTAATAAAATGAAATGGATATGTCTTTTATCATAACTAAACTAAGAAGAAGGGAGCACACAATGGTGGAAGAATTCAACAAATTCATATGAAATATGTCTGTTAACTTATGATAGCCTTTTTTAATTTGTTTTGGCATGCGCGCGCTGTTATACCAGAACGCGGCAGGACCTGGGTAGGACTCTGGTCGTGTACCAATGATAATTACCAATTAAGGTTTTTATGATATTCAGAATAATCAAGGTCAAGTTAGGGGTTATCAGTTTCTGTCCGACTAGTTGGGTGATACTAATAAAAACAATTAGACCCTTCGCCCTCAAGGGCTACGGGTCTAATTGCTAACTACTGACTGTAGCTGCGTAGCACTCTTCTACGAAAAAAAGAAAAGTGGCGAAAACTACTGAACACAAAATATATTAAGATGTCGCGTCGACAGCGACGAAAGAAGGCTTTCTATAAAGCTAAGGAGGCGCATTTGGTAAGTTTGTAACTTACACACGTTCACTCTTTTTTTAGGTCCTGCGACTTTCTTGACCTTATATTTTTTACGGCGATTATCGATATCGAACGCCATCGCAGCTAGTTCCGGAAAGCAATGCTTTCCGCAGTTAGGATAGCGCTTCAGTCAGTGGAATATACCAAGAAAAATGAACGAAGTAAAAGAAGGGAGGGTTCTGGGATAAAGGCCATATCTCTCGAGGCTCTTATCTTCTTTCCACCGTCCGTTTCCTTAGCGCAAGGTTTCTTCACAAGAACAAGAAAACTGATTTACAGGCATCGGGCGTTAACGACAGGTGACGTGGGCAATGAAAAGCGTTGCGATGTGTTTATTTTGTTCAAAATTGTTGAGGTAAAAAAGTATTATTTTAAGGCTAGACGAATCATGGTACTAAAAATACCCGTTGCGGTGACGGTGTTAAGTTGACTTTTTCAGCGGTGCGGTGTTCGTTAAATTGTTTTGTTATACCTCCCGACTCAAATAAGTTCTCCGATTGGAGGAGAACGTGTCACGTGCCGTGGGTTAAATCTCTCTAAAACTCCCTAGGGCGAATAAAACTCACTAACTCCCTAGGGAAACAACAACTTGAACTTTGAACTCGCACGTGTTCACGTTGTGCACCTTGAAACCGCGGGAAATTTGTGTACCAGTCGGCCTGATGTTAAAAAGCCATTGAAGTAGGACAACATTTCTCATCAGAGACGGCATTCATTATTCAAGAAAAGGATTTATAGTCGCAAAAACGTATCATGCAGATCGACAAAAGGGAAAATATGAACGTTTTATGTCTCCAAGCTTTTGGTTTGGCGCCAAAAATGGGTTTCCCACGTTCGTCAACTCGCTCGGCGTCGATCGCCGTCGCCAGGTAGAAAAGTATTTGTGTAATTTACAACAAAATATGCTGTTTCTGATCAAATCAAACTCAAAATGCTCGAGTTAAGCATTAGAAGACGTCAAAGCAACTTTAGTACTGTCTATATTTTTTGTTAGCTGCGAAGAAAAAGACTGTCATCGTGATTTTTCAATAGGACAGGTTGGTTTTGGCAGCCGCTCAATTTTGCGAGTGCAGCCAGTGTATGCCATGGCGTCAAGCAAATCATTTGTTTTCGGAACTGTTTTTTTTTTTAGTCGGGAGGTATAACAAAACACTTAATGACTGGCCCCTCGGGAAACAGTGAGTTTTGTTTCCCTCGACCCCAATGTTCCCCTCGGCTTCGCCTCGGGGAACATTGAGGGTCTCGGGGAAACTGAAACTCACTGTTTCCCTTGTGGCCAGTCATTATTATAAGTGCTTATTGCGGTGTTCAGAATCCCCCATGTCCCCCTCTGCAATTTAGGGCGCGTTCGTTTGGAAAATTCCAGGAGCAGAATAGCCGGAATGGAAATCCAAGGTACTCCCACACGCTTCGCATTATTCCAATTTTTCTTATTCCGGATTGATCCCAAACGAACGCGCCCTAAGTGTCGTGCCCATGGGATCATTAGCTGCCTCACTGTAAGGCTGGGGCGCTTACCATTCGACCTAAAATTTCGAAATTTTCGAAACGGGGATAAATGGTACGGAAATTTCCTGGGAAAAGTTCCAGAAAATCCGGAAATTGTTGAATTTCCGAAAAGCGAACCATTCAACCGAAAATTCCGGAAATTCCAGGCTGAAAGTCAATTGGAACGGAAATTTCCAGGAAAAATATTTCGAAAATTTGGGCAGTATACCTCACGAGGATGTCCTCTTTTTCGGAATTTATGCAAATTCCCAATTTTCTACTCAGCGCTAGCTAGTTCTTTTGGCCGCGATCACAGGTTGGACATCTCACGCAAGGATGACGGCAACGCGCATTCGATAAAAGAAACACTTTGGAACCTTCTACTTGTATGACTATGATAATACCAGCTACAGCTAAATTCGTTAAGAAAGCGTTTTATTAAAATAATGCCCCCGTGTTGTACTCGTTTGTTTTGTATAGGTTGGCTGGGAAATGTACAAAGATTTGTAACGCGTGCAGAACCATTGCACGACTCATTAAACCCCTTGTTTTCGCTGCCGTTGTTGTTTGTGCAAGATCTCTGCGTTGTGATCTATAAAAAGTCACGATGTCGACTCATCAGTGTTCTGTTTGCTTCTATATTTGTGATTTAAACCAAGAAGTCATTGAAAAATTCCAAGCGAACAATTATCGTCTTCCACACTGGAAAAAGACTACCATTTGCCCATGGAAATTTCCGGAAATTTGCCCCGGAATTTTTGTTCGAATCGGGTAAGCGCCCTGATTTTCACTAGTGCATAAGCGTAAGCGGACATACGCAGAATTAAAGCAGTAAAATGATGATAATTAGGGCCTTTTATTAAGGAAATTTCCAACGAAAGGTGCTAATTATCAACATCTAACTGCGTCTGCGTATGTCGACTTACGCCTATGATTATGCGTTGGTGAGAACCAACCTTAAGTGTGAAACATAATTACGAGCGAGGAGAGGACAATTTATTATAGCTCTTAGCTAGGGCTTTACTGATTTGGCACGTGTTTGTATCAAAACCTGGTTCTTGGAAATATGCCCAATTTCTATAGTCTATAGTGGAACTGGCTTCCGGTTGTTAAATCTATCTGGCAGCTTTATTTAGACGGTTTTCTCTTAAAAGCACCATGCTGTTTTTAATCTTCTACTCTATGCGTTCATCGTTTAAAAACGTGTCAGCATTTAAAAGCACGAAGAACTTGACTACCGTTTCCGACTGGAAAGTTTTGTGTATGAGGTAAGTTCTGTTCCTTTTTATATAAGGGAGTTTTAGCAATGAAGACGGCGACGGCGGGGACGAAGCCTTGTAAAAAATGAATTTATATTTTACCTTCGAATGTCGCAGCTGTGAAAATCTGTTCAGTAGGCCTGTCGGTCTAAAAAGTTGCTCTGGCTAGACATGCACCGACAACGTTCAATTCGAAAAGAAGATACGAAAAATTAGCCATTGCGGTTCACGTTCTCCAAAATACGTAGTACTTAGTCATTTCACGTTGTTAATTTGTAGAGGACGGCAAAGAAATGTACCAAGATTCGAATTGCACGTGCACAGCTATTGTTCTGCTCATTAAACCTTTTGTTTGGTGACGCTCTCGTTGCCGTCGCCGTCGTGATTTGCTAAAATTCCCTTATTAGGCTTTCCCAACACGTACGCTTGATTTTCTGAAAAAAAAAATTTGAATTTGTGCATATAGAGAAGTAAGCCCTGAAAGGGCTTTCTTTGTTCAGTTCTAACCATCATTCGCAAAGTAAAAATCACTTAAACTTTGCTGGCAATTAGCCCACAGCAAAGATTGAGCCTTTAGAACATTGCGCGAGTTGTACTGGAAAATTCTGAAATAAGGGAGCTGAAGCAAACCATTGCCTGATTTCATACTGTGAGGGCCTGGGCATGAGTCCGTGTATTATGGGATTAACAACACAAGACCCATATATTCAGAAAGAGCACACCGAGCTTTACAAAATCCTTAAGTTTCGTGTTAATTGGGCCAATATTGAACTAGATACAGCTATTCAAAAACTTCAAAATTTAGTAACAAATGTATGGATTGCCGGACACTTGTCCGGAAATCTGGAAACATTTCTTTGCAAATTTTGAAGTTTTAAAATGGCTGTATCTAGTTCAATATTGGCCCAATTAACACGAAACTTAAGGATTTTGTAAAGCTCGGTGTGCTCTTTCTGAATATATGGGTCCTTGTGTTGTTAATCCCATAATACACGGACTCATACCCAGGCCCTCACGGTATGAAATCTGGCAGTGACGACGACAGCAACGAGAACGTCACCAAAAAGGTTTAATGACCAAAACAATAGCTGGGCACGTGCGTTATAAAGCTTTGTACATTTCATTGCCGCCCTTTGCAAAACAACGTCGTGAAATGACCAAGTTCTGCGTGGTCTACAGAACGCGAATGAAGCCGTCGTTTCATGTTTAGCTCAAGCGCGTTTTTAGAGCCATCAGCGTATCCAGCAGATCTGGACAATCGCGAATTTCGCTTGTAAAATGTAAATTCATTTTTTGCTAAGCGTCATCCTCGGCGTTGTTGCTTAATAAGCTCCCTCTTGTTACACGGAGTCGTCGAACAGAGCAGAACGCAATAGCATGCGATGACATAATCCTTGGGCTTGTATCTCAGAGAGGGTCCGGATATCATCGGTAGGTTCTTTCGTCCGTGCGATTTTACTATTAAAGAGGATCTTGGTGCCCCCCCCCCCCACCCTCTTATCTTGCGAATAAACGAGATCAATTTATCAGCCCACTACTAGTTGAGGGTGAAGGGGTTTTAAGTGCTTACAGTGAAACCTGTGTTAAGTGGACACTTCAAGGCGTTTTACTTCTAAAAGTTCAGCTGAGACCCCTTTAGTACTGTTCAGTATTGTCGTTTCAAAGCTAAGTAGATTATTCCAAATTGATGTTTTAATTCACTGCACATTGAGCTATGAGTAGTCTTTGATATCACACTGTGTTACTGTTACTGTTACAAAAGGGCTGATAATTACCAATTAATGTACAACATATTAGAACCTGTTTTGAGGACACCCTATATTAGCGGACACTAGTGAGTGTCCCAAGGTGTCCGCTTAATACACTGTTTCACTGTACTTACAGACCTTTCGGTATAAGTATATCGTGAAATAGCTCCTTTAATACCTTTACCGTAGACATGAATCATGTACATCCCTGAGACATCACACAGACAGACTTAAGCTTTATTCAAAAATTTTAATTCTCCTGATTCTTTGGTATTCCAGACATTTACAATTGAAACATTAGAGAAAAACCGGTGAATACCAAGCTATTCAATATTCCAAACAATTGAACAGTACCAAAAATTTGACTCTATCGTATATAACTTAGTATGTGCATATTAATTATTATTCTGTACAACACTAAACTGCTGTTGAAGTTGAATGTTAATTCTGTGTTCTAGTTTAATTAAATATTTCTAACCTTTAAAAATAACGAGTTTTTGGTCACACTAAGTAACACGCCCCGTGTTAGGTCTTTGTCCTGTGATATTAAAGCAGAACAGTTACGGTTGAACGGTTTGAAAAGTTTAGCCTAAATTTTTCAACTTTGTTGTTCATAATCCGTGTCAATCTTCTCCATCCTTAACCATCCTTGTTCCTTTATGTTTTATTATTATTTCTTTGGTGTTTTTCTATCTTTGTAAAGTATCATTTTCAGGTTTCCTTTAATTTAACTGTAATTTTGTCGATGGTCAAAATAACACAAAATTCCGCGACTGTGCTCCTTTCAATATTTACCCTTCTCTTCCGTTCGTTTTCACGGCAAAGTTAGTTCAAAGAAAATATGTTACAAGCAAAAAAATATACTGCCAAGATTCTCTCGCAGTCGCTCACTTGTCGACATAAAAGAAAATCTTCACATATATAGTGCTGTATTAGAATTTTAAATAAAAGACATTTCAGGTCTCTCTTAAGACGATGAAGTATTTAAGTCTAACTTGAACGCAATTCTTTTATGACAAGATACTTAAATGATTTCGTGGACTTCAAAAAACAAAAGGGTAAAAAGCCAAACCTAGCTATTTCCCGCCAATATCCAGTATAGAAGAATTAAAAAACCTTACACCTTCGGGTTGATTCAGTATAAAAATAAAAAAAACAAAAAACAAAAAAAACCCCACTTAATGCATTGTTTCCTGCGAAAAAGATGAAAAAATACGACATTAAAAACTGAAAGTGATCATACATTGACCACTCAAAACATTGATTAATTCAATATTTAGACGTTATAATCATGGTTTCGAACATCTGCAGATGTTTTCTTAGACTTTCCGTAATTATAATTTGAACAAGAAATTGACCTTATGAGATATTTTGCAGGAAAAGCGTGAATGATGCTTGGTAGTCCATGTCATACACACTAATGTTTGTAACATGCCTACCTTTGCACGCTCTGCGTGCCTATGGTATGCAAAGGTGGTGGCGCAGTGGTGTTGGGGAGGGGGGGGGGGGGGGTGGGTGGGGGGTTAATGAGAAATGCCAAGCTTCGTACAATCATGATTAACTCGCCAGCCAGCTCTCAAAGACTCCCAAAATCAAGGGAGGTTGATCGCAAGTTCACACGGTTACATTGTAAAGCACTGTAAATCTGCATTTCATCTGAGTAGATTTTTTCTGTACTAGACAGTCGACAACTCAGTTTTTCAGCAGTAAACCCAGTTTGCAATAATAGGAGTTCAAACAACAACACCAATAATAACAGAAGTGATCGCAAAAATCTTACCACCATTGGCCGTCCCTTTGTTTCAATCGGCAGCATCATGGTGAACACAACACAAAGTAAAGACATGACGCCATATACACCCAACGCCAAACGTAATGACACCCTGAGTAGCACCTGCAAAAATTGAAAAAAAAACACCAATAATTGCTTTTAATGCATGTAGTTTCGTTTTTGAAGTATGTTAAAAACCTTCTAATATAGTCTGGAATGTCATTTCCTGACATGAATTCAAACTTGGGAGGAGGCATTTTCATGGAAGCTCTCAGGTCAACAAGTTTTGGACTCCTATCTAATCTGCGATCAGGCGTTCCTTATATTTTTTGTCGCGGCGGGAAGGTACCCGCCGCGACAAAAAATATAAGGGACGCCTGATCACAGGTTAACTCCTATTACCCATTCAAAACCTAGCATAAGCAACCTTGCGCCCAGAGTTTTCATTCCCTTGGTCCCTACGGACGGGAACGATCGTACAAGTCTGAAAAGTTCAGACTTCCGGAAGAATTGCGCATGCCTAGCTGACAAGCTCATGGCACAATTAAATCTCTGGCCCCAGTTGTTCAAAAGCTGGGTAACGCTATCCACCGGATAAATCACTATCCAGTGGATAAGTGTTAACAAAACAAACCACGCTATCCAATGGATAGCGATTTATCTGGGGCCTGCTGTTTTACTTCTATACACTTCTATGGTTTTTAAAAACAATCAAAATTGATCCTGTAGCGCAGTAAAGAACAAAAACACAGAAGCACATTGTTCAAAGCACAAACATTTGATGCACTACCTTAAAACAAAAAAAAAACATGTAGAACTGAGCATGTAAAATGTTTAAAGTGTGCTAGCTGCTTCAAGTATCCTACTTAACATTCCTTGGTACAGCTATACTTAACAACATAAGTGCACATGTGGGACAAAAAAAAGCACTTTCTAACGTTCTTGGTACAAGTATCTTGAAAGGGTTACACCTGGGAAACTAGAATGGGTTATCAAAACTTCACTATGACAAATCCAAAGACCATACATGTACCTGTGATACAAAGGGTGTTATCATAGCTCCGATACGTGCCACTGCACTGCAGCAACCCAGACCCAGAGCACGAACTACTGTGGGATAAACCTGATACACAAAAATGAGTCATTAATTACCAAGCTCTCAAGATAAGCTACGTCATTACTTTTGCTTGGCACTGTGTTTCAAGACTGATGTCTTCCACTTTGTACTGCAAGGAAAACTGAGCAGTTTTACATTAATTTTGCATATTTAAGTATTGTAGGATTTTAAGATATACGAAAGTGATAGAAAATAAATGCAAAAGGAAGGCTACCAGTGGGACCACAAGGGTATATCAAATATATCCTTACATGTAGGTCTTCATAAAAAAACTTACTTATTTAGGTAATAGTGAGTGAGATTCTTAAATTCTGTGAGACTCATTACATCATTGGGATTCAATCATATCCATAGGGATCCAGCATATATAGGCATGGTTTATTATATTTGTGGGGTCTGATCATAACATCTCCTACATCAGTAAGTATTGTCGTATTTGTAAGGTCCATTACATTCCTGGGGTTCTATTTATTATTTATTATTCAACTTTCATACACTGTACGAATTCCGATTTTCTGATTGGTTGATTTGTACCACGTGACAATGGGTTGTGACACAACAACCTCCTTGACGTCATTAGGGACCTTACGCAAAACACGACGGCAACGGCAACGCCACCAAACAAAAGGTTTAATGAGCAGAACAATAGCTGTGCATGTGCGTTATAAATCTTTCTACATTTCTTTGCCGTCTCCTGCAAAACGACAACGTGAAATGACCAAATTCAGCGTTGTTTGGAGAACGTGAACCACAACGGCTCATTTTTCGTATTTCTCTTTGGAACTGAACGCATTCGTAACATATTCAGCTGAGGCACGTTTTAATACCAACAAACACACAGAATAGATCTCAATAAATGCGAAATTTCAAAGTAAAATAATAACACATTTTTTACTAGGCGTCGTCCTCGCCATTGCCGTCGTATATGCGTAAGGTCCCTATTATCATGGTGTAAATTCAATACACCACGGTCATTACACCATGGCTTCGGCTGACTCAAACTTTGACAACTTTTGTTTGCAGTGTATTCAGTTTGAATATTAAAAATGTTAACGCACTCATTGCTCGTGAATTATCGGGATTTACCTGCACTTGTTCACTAAAAATGAACTCGAAATTTTCAATACTGCATGAGGCCGCCTCGTGCGGTATTGAAATTTCTCGTTCATTGTTAGTGAACTCGTGCAGGTAAATCCCGATAATTCACTCACTGAGTGCGTTAACCTGTAAATATTTCTAGAGTTCCTTATATCTGTATGATTTCACATATTAGTGGCCTAGTTCATAGCAGAACTGTAGGGTTAATGTACTTCAAATTACCTCTGGTGTATAAACATAGAAGCCTTGAAAAGCTCCTGATATAAATCCTCTGACCCCAAAAATGAAAATGGTCATCATAGTTCTAAAACAAAGCAGACATTTAAGCTATCAGTACAATTTTCTTCATCAGTGACAACCACATATTCACAGTATATGCAAGTACTGTTTTCTCACTGGCCAAAACTACAGTACTTAATCAAAATATTGATTAAATGATATCATATCTTAATCTACATGCAACTTCTTCTTCTTTCAATGCTAAGTTTAATTAATCCAGATGCTTAGAAAGCAGGTTTTTCTTCAAAATTATTGTAAGTTATTTTCTTGATACAAGTTTAAGGTGGCTGAAAACAGTTTCCAGTACTTTCCAAGACGTGGATTTCGATGGGCCATTATTACCACCCTTTATTAGTTGATGCTACAATCATGGTATCAAAAAACTGCCCAATCATTGGTGAACACGCTGGTATTATTTTCGTGACACAATAGGTTACCATAGCAACACTATAACCTGCTAAAAACACCCTTAATTTCAGCTTTAAGCGCTTATAACTCAAAAACGAGCTCGGTGACCCCCATTTTTTATTATCGAATTGTAATCAGCATGGTAAGATGCAACTTTTTGCAAAGTTTAAAAAAATTCTACGAAGGGGGTTCAGAGCCACCTTAAATTTTCGAAAATTTAAGGTGGCTCTGAATCCCCTTCGCAGAATTTTTTTAAACTTTGCAAAAAGTTGCATCTTACCATGCTGATTACAATTCGATAATAAAAAATGGGGGTCACCGAGCTCGTTTTTGAGTTATAAGCGCTTAAAGCTGAAATTAAGGGTGTTTTTAGCAGGTTATAGTGTTGCTATGGTAACCTATTGTGTCACAAAAATAGTACCAATGTGTTCAACAATGATTGGGCAGTTTTTTGATACCATGATTGTAGCATCAACTGATAAAGGGTGGTAATAATGGCCCATCGAAATCGACGTCTTGGAAAGTGCTGGAAACTGTTTTTAGCCACCTTAAAAGAGACACTTTTCAGTAACTGTTTTTCTTTTCCTGTTTAATCCAGCTCAGTCTGTTATCATCAATTATTATTCTTGTTGCTGTTGTTTACAATCATAACAGTTTGCAAAAAAAAGGAAATTCTATGCCTTACCTTCCTGAACAGATGAAAAGAAGAAAGTAACAAAGAGCAGTTAAAAAGAATTGTACTGCCATGGTTTTCTTTCTGCCAAGTGTTTCTATGCAAAGCATAGTGACAATGATAGCTGCAGGAAAAAAGAAAAAAGGATTCCAAAATGAAAAAAATTAATGATCTTGAAAGCAATCACACCAGGGGTAAATGGCTCTAAAACCAATCTCAAGGGGTGAAACCCTTGGCACCATTTTGACATTTTGGTGTCTTGAAAAACTGACTACCATTGTACAGTCAAGGAGACCTTGTTAATTCAGGAGTTGCAGCCAGCATTGAATGTCAATGTACGGGATCAGTAAGGGGTCAATAGGAGAGTCAGTAGGGGGTCAGTAAAGGGTCAGTAGGAGAGTCAGCAGGGGGTCAGTAGGGGATCAGTGACGGGTCAGCATGAGTCAGAAAGAGAGTCAGTAGGAGGGTCAATAGGGGTCAGTAGAGGGTCAGTAGGGGATCAGCGACGGGCCAGTATGAGTTGCAGCCAGCATCGAATGTCAATGTACAGGATCAGTAAGGGGTCAATAGGAGAGTCAGTAGGGGGTCAGTAAAGGGTCAGTAGGAGAGTCAGCAGGGGGTCAGTAGGGGATCAGTAAGGGGTCAGTATGAGTCAGTAGGAGGGTCAATAGGGGTCAGTAAAGGGTCAGTAGGGGATCAGTGAGGGGCCAGTACGAGTCAGTGGGAGAGTCAGTAGGAGGGTCAGTAGGGGGTCAGTTAAGGATCAGTAGGGGATCAGCAAGGGGCCAGTAGGAGAGTCAGTGGGGGATCAGTTAAGGGTCAGTAGGGGATCAGTAAGGGACCAGTACGAGTCAGCTGGAGAGTCTGTAGGGGGTCAGTAGGGGGGTTAGTAAGGTGTCAGCTGACCAGAGTCAGTGTTTTGTTGAAACCCCAGAAAACTTGGCAATGTATACCTGGAAACTCTGCAAGCGTTGTCCACATCATATCTGTGTAGTCGTTAAAGGTAAGAAGTTGACATCCACAGTCAGGGTTCTTTGTTGTACTACTTTCCGCTGCAATGAAAAACACATCAACTGACACAATTTTTTTACTGGTACAAAGTATCATCATCAATTACTCATCTTGAATGCTGGTAACTGTACTCATCTCAGACTCTCGATCTCTTACCTTGACATTTCCCACCAGCTTCGTTAAGACCTTGATACAGCTCTGTGGTCATTAACACAATTCCATAGTATGTAAATGCTAAATTAAGCCTGCAAAGGAAAATACAAATGTACAAAGAAAAATAGTGTCTGCAAAGTTAGCAGTCCAGAGATTGCATTAAATGTTTTCAGCAGGGAGGGGGAGGGGGCAGGGGCAAATGGTTTTCACACAAAGCATAACTGAACTTTTTTTCCCGAACAGATTTTTCCTAAATGGTCAGACCAGGGAGGAAAAGTTGTCCTTGTAGCCAGTCGATTTTTGAATGAAACCCCTGACAGACCATGTTCAATATATCAAAATTATTGGAGGCTTTTGGCCCAAAATTAAGTATCTTTCAAAGATTCCTTGGTCTTAAAAATTCCCATAGGATATATAGGAAATAAGAACAGTGCTATAACCTGAGTGGCTTCCTCTCTAAATAGAGTTTTATAATTAATTTATATGACTATTTTTTTACCTGTACAATGTTCTACTGTATATGTACTCACCATATAAACCACAATAGAAATGATGTTTTTCTATATTCTGGGCTGATTAAGTCTTTAAATCTCCCTTGTCTGCCATTCTGTTTAGGAATAGATAGTTAACCTTTTAAATTATTCAAAAACAAGTCTAAGTAATTAGAAGAATGTTTATGAAGACCTTACAAAGTCCAAATCATTCTGACTAATTAACAGACTGACTATACACATGAGGAGGCTAGTGGAA
>JAHPZR010007768.1:0-50167 GCA_019787425.1 Platygyra sinensis | reverse complement strand
TATATACTAACCATAACAATCATCACAACCTTGCCATAACCTTTCTCACCATCCAATCTTTAACACAACATTTCACACTGTAACAAATAGATATTAAAAAATTAATAAAGTTTATCACTAAATCCTATACCAACTTATAATTTTCAAATGATTCACAGTGATAATCATAATCATTATCATCATCATCATCATCATCATCATCATCATCATCATCATCATCATCATCATCATCATCATCACACTATCATTATTGTTATAATAATCTAAAAACATACTTATTAACTCCAACTTATACATTCATTGCAACACATGAACATAATTATTAAAAACTTTTATTAAACACTAAATTATTAATCACTTACTCCCAAGCCTTCTCTCAAAACTTTCTTCAATTCAACAAAACAGATTATACATAACTATAACAGAAACATATTAACAAATTAATAAGGTTTATCACAATGACCTATACCAACTTATAATTTTCAAATCATTAACAGTATTCATCATCATCATCATCATCATCATCCATCATCATCATCATCATCATCATTCAGTTACAACAATCTAAAAAACTTACTGAAGCCAACGTATATATACATTGGAACACGGGGAGCTAATTATCTGGCTCCCCGTGCTCCACCGGACCTCTTCTTGTTTCACAGGGTCTATGGAAAACAAAAATAATATTTCATCAAAAGAACTCAAAGACAATAAATAACCCTTAAAATTATTATCATTCACTATTGTAGAAAAAACATAAACAATACAAACAGAAACACTTCACTTACCCGACACATCCAACTTCTTGGATGGCTTGCGTAAGCTGCTCTCTTCAAGTTTAACAACTTGAAGAAGAGCAGCTACAGCAACGATCAAATGAAAAAATGGCATCTATAGGATACAAAATACAAAAATAAATTAATTTTAGTTTGAAACACACAAATGTATTCAAAACTACAAAATTATAAATCAGTTTGTGTCTAATTATGATATAATTAATTCCATTTCATAACAAATTCTATCCTCTTCTACAAAACAAAAAGTTAATTCTTTGTATTGAACATTTTTAAAAATGTAGTATCTTTTCCTTACCACCCAAATTTTACAATGTAACTCAAGTAATATTTTTTGACAGCTTAATTTGCTTTCATTGACAACCGAAATTAAATCACATTAACACTATTCATTTCTTTCCTACAAAATACAACAATGCAGGTAACCTAATACTAACCCTAACCCTAACCCAAATCAAAAAGGCAAGAAATACACAGCACAGCAAACCAACAAATAGGAATTAAAATAATAATTCCATAACACAAACAACACAAACATTTCATTGTTCTGTACTTATGCAAAGATAAAACCTTTAATTTACAACTAATCTTTCATGTTGCCTTCCTACACCAATTCAGCTGCAACTGTGTATTGTCACGCTATGCAAATTTTTTCAAAGTCTCTGTTCAAGTTGTGTTAGCGCCGAACTTGCATTAATGACAGTTATTACTAAATTGCCACTGTGGGAAAAATTACTTTCATCTTTACTGTACTTGCGCTAACTCTAAACCTCCCAATATATAAACCTAACCCATGTCCGACCGCTCTCATGTCGCTTCACCACCGCACCGGAATCGCAGAGATGATGCGTTCCAATTCACCTCGAACCTCAATTACTCTAAAGTATCTCGTTACTTACATTAATGACCATTAAAAAAATCACCTTTACAATAAAACAATTCCGAACACAGCATCTTTACATTATTATTACAATCAAACTATTAAAAAGAGCCGATCCACAAAAATCCTCACGTGCGCACAATTTCCGAAATGAAAGATTCTTGCCAACCTGCTGCCCCTATTTATCACCTTAATTTAACACATTTGTAGTTGCAATGAAACAATTTGAATAGCTTTAAGTCTACAAAAAGGCTTTCATTACTATTTGCCTCTAAACCTCCCCGTATATAAACCTATAACCCCTTGTTCGAACGATCTCATGTCCATTAATTGACAACTCACTTGCGACACCACTGCACCGACATCACACAGATCATAAGTTACAAGTTACCTCGAACCTGATTTTTTTTTTCAAGTCTCTCTTCACTTGCATCAGTGAAGATTGACAAAATCACCTTTACAATTACACAGATGCGAACGCAGTCTCTACATTATTATTACAACCAAATTATTGCAAAGACCTGATCCATAAAAATCCTTACGTGCGCACATTTTTCCCAAGTGAAAGATTCTTGGCAACATCTGGCCGCTATTTATAACCTTAATATAACACATTTGTAGTTGAAATGAAACAATTTGAATACCTTTGCGTCTACAGAAAACCTTCCATGACTATTTACGATCATAATATATAAAGTACTTACAAAAACGTTCAAAGAAACTCCTCTTCTAAACAAAATCCACAAACAACACACAAACACCCACCACGAAGATCAAATAGATTCATGGGATTACAAATGTCACCGTGGGGGTAAAATTAATTGACAATGGACTTCATTGTTAATAATTATTAATTAATGTTATAACTAACTTATTGTTAACTTGTTAGCTATCAACATCGTTCATAACAAGGGCTTCTTTAACATTGTCCACTTTCCACCAAAACGTTAACTAATGAATAACCCAAAACTCCAAACTGGATCTTAAAAAGTCCGACTTCCAAGCTACAAAAACAGCTAGATGATGCACCATCTCTTATAGAGTACACTTACAGAGTAAACACAACTAAGCGGCTAAACGGCTACTCAATCACTGCATAATACTTCACCACGATATTAGAGCATTATTAAAGAAGAATAAAGGTTATTGATAACTGCGTAACACAGTAGCTGACCGACCACTTTCTTCGAAGGATGAAAGAGATCAAGCCTCCTATTATTTTCAAACGGACACAGTAAGTACAACTCTTCACTACTATGTAACTGCCTAACCTCATAAGTTGACTTGGATGAAAATACATGTAGCAACAATCCAGCTTTTTCAACAATATAACTGTAAGTTGCAAATTATTCAACACCTACTCCGCACTAAAGAACAATAAAGCTTTGCGCTTGGCTTTCAACCATAATAGTGCAACCAGAAATATTATAAAAAAATATAGTTGGTCAACATCAATACAACAACAAAAATGAAGTTGAAACCAACACAATAACAAAAACTGCAACTTCTTATTAATGTCTTGCAATATCAGAATACAGTAATTAAGTAAAAACCTAAATTCTCCCTCGGATTTTTAAATTTTTCTGTAATCTCTGGAGTAAAAATTAAATTGCAAATTCTTGAATACCTCTATTACTAAACCAAAAAAATCGGAACACTTAGAAAGTATTCAAAATTAAATGGCTTGACCATAACACAAACAACACAAAAGCACTCCTCAAACACAAATCATCTTGACTGATACTAATAGTAGTAATCCTGCACAGGAGTACTCATCACTATCTAACAATAAATCCAATTATCCTATATTAACTAATGACGTAAGACAACCAACAAGAATAAAACTGGTCTCAAGTAAACTTCTAAATAGGAAAATTCCACTAAGAAACCACAAAATTACATGGTTTTTTCCATAACACAAACAGGAAAAACCCACTCCTCAAAGAAGAAATCATCAACTAATACTAATCCTTCCTAGTAAAGCTGAAAAAGGCTACTAATTACTCTTCAAGGGTTTTAATTTTTCTGCAATCTCTGCAGTAAAAATTAAATTGCAAATTCTTGAATACCTCTGTTACTAAACCAAAAAAAAATGGAACACTTAGAAAGTATTCAAAATTAGATGGCTTGACCATAACACAAACAACAGAAAAGCACTCCCTAAAAAGAAATTATCTTGACTCATACTATATAGTAGTAAGCCTCCACAGGAGTACTCATCACTATCTAAGGGTAAATCCAATTATCCTATATTAACTAATGACTTAAGAAAAGCAACAAGAATAAAACTGGTCTCAAGTAAACCTCTAAATAGGTCAATTCCACTAAGAAACCACAAAATTACATACTTTTTCCATAACACAAACAGTGAAAAACCACTCCTCAAATAAGAAATCATCAACTGATACTAATCCTTCCTAGTAAAGCTGAAAAAGGCTACTCATTACTCTTCAAGGGTAAATCTATATCATGCATTAACAAATAAATTAAGAAAAACATCGCAGGTGCCACTACAATTGCACTAAAACTCTAACTAGGGAAAATCCACTAAAAAAGAACCCACAAAATCATATGGCTTTAACATAACACAAACAGAAAAAAACCACTCCTAGCAGAAAACGTAATCAACTGATACTAATGGTAGTAACCCTGCACAAAAATACTCATCACACTCCAATGGTAATTCCATTTCCTCCAATAACTAAAGAATTAAGAGAACCAACAGGGGTGCTAGAAGTCTTACAATAACCCTCCAACTAGGAAAAATCCACTCAAAAAATACACACAGTAATATAGCTTTACCATAACACAAACAAGTCAAAACCACTTCTGGAAGAAAATATCATAAACTAATACTAATAGTACTAACCCTACACAACAATACTCATCATTCTCCTAGGTTTAAATCCATATCTTCCAATAACTACAGACTTAACAGAACCAACAGGAGTACATTTTTCTACAAAAAGTTGAAATCATGTCCAAACACATATTCACAAACTGCATACCATATTTTTGAAGACCTGTCTCCAAAGACTAAAAATTACTCTGGAATAAACTAAAACAATAAATTGTACTTGTTTACTATAGTTTTTAATAGAAAGCAAACCAATTAAATTATTGCATACTTTGAAATTGTAAAACTAGTTTATTAACTAATTCTACTATAAAGTTTTCTATGCACCATACCAGTAAAATCTGAGATGATTAAAGTAAACACCTTCATTAAAAAGTCTTTTCAAATTGTCATTATATCCCTCAAGCATGTCTACAGACATTTCATCTACTGCTTCTCAATAAACAATCTTCCTCACAGTACAAAATAGATCACAAAATGTTAAAACATTATATTCAAACAAATCAAAATACCAAAGATAACACAACAGATTCAGATTCAGATTCAGATTCAGATTTTTATTGTTGTGCACTATTTACAAAATTATAGCATTAACATTTCAGTACATTACAATAAAGAAACAAAAATAAAAACTAAATTACACAGCTAGAAAAAAGCAAAATGTTCACAGGGACCAAAGTAGCTTAAGCTTTCGAGTTGGTAATTGATGACTCATTTTTACAGGGGGACTCAAAGACAGAGTGCAGAAGTAATATTGTCACTACCCTAAACCTATTAGAGTCTCTTGGATTCCTGGTCAATCGTGAAAAGTGTTGCAACCATGTCAGAAATTGGCATTTCTGGTTTTCTTTTAGATTCTAACAACATGAAAGTATTTCTTACAGCAAATAAAAGAGAAAAAATTATTTTGGCGTGCCAACAATTTCTGAAGAAAAGAGTAACTTCCAGTAGAGAAGTTGCCCATATCATTGGACTTCTGGTCTCTAGTTTGCCTGCTGTCTAGTATGGATGTCTTTACTATAAGAGTCTTGAAATTGAAAAAAACACGGCTTTACAACAAAATAATGGCAACTATGAAGCTACTATGACCCTCTCCTCAGAATCTGTCAGTGACCTTAGCTGGTGGGTGACTAGCCTACCTACAGCATGCAAAAATATCACCATGGGCAACCCAGCTATGGAAATGGCAACAGATGCATCGACTTTAGGGTGGGGGGCAGTCTGCAATGGACAAAGTGCCCAAGGTATGTGGTCCCCACTTGAAAAACAAAAGCACATTAATGAACTTGAATAATAAGCAGTGTACTTTGGTTTGAAATCTTTTCTGTTTTTATTGAAAGGGAAACGTGTGCATAAAAAGTGACAACTCTATGACTGCCTGCTACCTCAATGCAATGGGGAGCGCTAAATCCCCCCTGTGCAACAAACTTACCAAAAGTGTTTGTGTGCAAAATGAGATTTGGTTGACTGCATGCCATTTGCCTGGTGTCCTCAATTTTAAGGCAGACAAAAGCTCCAGACAGTTTAATGAGAGAATTGAGTGGCAGCTTAAGCATGGCATATTTCTTAAGATTATTGACATCTTTGGTACTCCTGAGATTGACCTGTTTGCATGTAGACTTAACAACCAACTTCCAAAATATGTTTCTTGGAAACCTGACCCTGGGGCCTGCCATGTGGATGCTTTTTCGTTTTCCTGGAGTGGGAAGGTTGTTTACAACTTTCCTCCCTTTTCTCTGCTTAATAGATGTCTGCAGATATTGGAGAACGATCAGACTTCAGCACTGTTGATAGTCTCATGGAATCTCTCACCATGGTAACAAGGTAGAATTTGAAAATTAAACAAGACTTACCTGTAAGTTGAAGTTTGATTGTGATTCTACCGAGTTACAGAATGCTGAGAGATTACATGCCCAATTTCCCTACCCACCCCTGTGCTGTTGGGTAACATGTACATTCTGTCTTTAAAACCTGATTGGCCCATGTGCTTGTTATCTCATGAAATCTCTCAGCATTCTGGAACTCGGTAGAATCACAATCAAAATTCAACTTACAGGTAAGTCTCGTTTAATTTTTAAATTTTCCCCAATATTTCATTGGGCAATCTGTCAATATATGAAATTGTCTCAATGGTAATATGTACAGGAAAAGCCACCTTGACGCGCTTTGAATGATCTTTTTCACATGATCCATGTACTGGGCGATGACACATTGGCTTCTTTTGTTCATAAACATATTTTTCAGACATTTTTTCCTAACAAAAGTCAACAAGAAAAAAATTAACATAGTTCCCTGTAACTGTTGATGGCAAACACAACGTTTCTCTCAACATCATTCAGCATCCAGCACTGGTCCATGTTTATCTATGAAAAGTGAATCACAAAATCTTTCCGTAGATTAAGGTTAATAGATACATTGCATCTTTGCTTCTACATATAAACAATTTCACTTGTTTCACTCTCTCGTATTTTCTCAGTTCCCTTCACACACTTTTTTGTCTGGCTGAAATGACTTGGCCACGAAAAACCAGAAGACAGCAATGCCTCAATCAGAATTTTCTCCAATGTTTCATTGGGCAATGTGCTGATATATGAAATTGTCTCTACGGTAGCATCTAGGGGAAAAGCCACCTTGATGCACTTTGAATGACCTTTACCACATGATCCATGTACTGGGTGATGACAGCATTGTCTTTGAATGATAGCAATTAGACGTGTGAAAGCTCACTTGTTTCGAAAAAGAGACAAAATGTTTTCTTTCTGAAGTTAATTTTGATGGCATTACCAATGTTGACAAAGGAAATTTAAGCAACAACTTCTGTGACAGGTAACGCAGCACGATAACAGCCAATCTATACAAAGTGCTAGGACAACGTTGTGTTGTCATGTCAACAACACAATAATCATTTTGCATATTACTTCTATAAGGTATTCCATAATTCTCATAATAATAATTATTGTCAAACTCGTAAGTGGAAGATTGCAGCAGTGGGGAGATCGCATCGAATGTTAAGAGGTTTTTAGAAGGGGGGAGTGTTCTACCCAGTGCATTAGAGTCAACCCTTTTTAATTACTGTAAAAATGGATCATAATGTTATTGCATAATGTTTTTGCTCCTTTTCATTTCCATAATATCTTCAGGTAAGCTTTTTGTGTCGCGACTGGCAAGGATCCTTTTCACTTCTATCATAACACCACTTGCAGATCCAAACTTGCCTAACAAAGTTTCCACACCCACCATGGAGTCGTGTAAAAACCATCATTGAGCTCTTAACCCATTGACTCCTGGAACCTTTTTGCCAAAAATTTGTTTTTTGGACAGTTTGGGGGCTTTGAGGCTGGATCTCGGCCAAATTAGCTTTAGACTGGTCAAAAATGCATTTGCAACACGACAGGTAGCCCCTCTTGCCACTACAATCAGGTTTTGTGATGTTTTGGCTCGGGCATGTGCAGAAATCAAAATTTTGACCTACCTCTTTAGGCTTTTCGATTTTTGAATTTTTTTCCCCTTCCCTTTTTCTCCTTTTCTTTTCTTTTCTTTTGCTGCAGTGATTGACCTTTTACTTGGCTTGCCTGCGAGTAAAAAGCTTTTAAGAAAAAGCCATCAAGGTGGCCCAAATTTACCATGGAGCAGCAAGGTGTGGTGGCAGGAAATTTTGCTCTGAGTTTTTCAATCATCTTTTTAGCATTTTTGTGCATATTTCAGGCTCCATGTGGCTGATCATTCTGATCTAGGCCTCTTTCGAGAGATCTTTTCCTCCTGCAGAAGTTGATTATAGATGATGCCAATTTTGGTCAAAAGTGATGACATCAGAAGTGAAAGAAAGGCCAGGGCTCGTCATGGGCCTTTAGAGGCAGCACAGGAGAAGGGGGGAGTGTTCTACCCAGTGCATTATACATGTGTATTTCTTAGGTTTTTTTATCCATCTTAGAGTCTACTTAGAAACATATATTTTCGATTTTTATTTTGGAAGTTTATTTACATAGGGTCAACCTCTTAAACTTCCTTTTTAGGGTATTACTTGTATTTATTTGTTTTATGATACCTTAACCCATTGTCTCCCGTGCCGGCCGTAACCGGCCGTGCGAAAACCCACCCCCAATTTCCCGTGCTGGCCGTAACCGGCCGTAAAAAGGCATGTGAGGACAATTGCCTCTCTTACCCTCCCTGAAGATATTTTGGTCCTCCTATTGTTCTATTGTTGTTAAGGACAAATAAACCAATGAGAATGGACCTTCTGAGCATATTTTTAGAGGACTTTAGGGGTCCTAGAAAGATGGTTTTTCGTCTTAAAATCATGCGCTCGAAAAGCGCAGGTAATCATGGCGCGTTGCAGGACAAATCTACAAACTTCCAGGGTCTTGTTTTCATTCCTAAAACGGAGAAATTGCTTCTTTGGCATTTAAAATGAAAAGGAAAAACATAAATCGATGTTTAGGTGGTCTCAGAATGGAAGACCAAGGTGAATGGAGCCCTCAAACCTTTCTGGAGAAAAATTTTTCCTTCCTTCAACCGCGGCGAAAACAAGACGATCGGTGCGCTTTCAAGTGAGTTTTGAATACAGATCGCGGATTTAAAGCAGCTGCCTGGACTTAAGAAAACAAAAATGGTAATGTAGAGTATTAGTTCTAAGTCTAATTTAGCGTTTAGCACGATTGGCAAAGCCACAGCCGATAAAATAACTTCAAAACTTGTAGGGAAAAACTCACGCTTTCGCTTTAGCGTGAATAATTAATTCGAACATGCGGTCATGCGGTAAATCACGTCCGTGAAATTTTGAACATTTTTGTGCTTTTAGATAAGTTTTTTTGCCTTATGTTGAATGAAAATTTATTGTTATTGAACTCCCTGTCACGTTTCTTTCATTTGGTTGCCTTTATTTGGGAATTTTAGGTTTTAAAAGTGAACAGTATTTTGTCACGCTGAATTTCTGCATATTTAATTTACGGCGACTGCCGTGGTTTGTTTGTCTTGTGTATTCGCTTCCCTGAAATTTATTTTAATGAGTCTTGTTCAGCTTCTACAGAACTTTTGAGGAAAGAACTAGGTGGGCACTAAATTTACACAGTTGAAAAACGATTTATCTCAAAATAATTGGCTTGTTTTTGTCGTGTTTTTGATGTACGACTTTCATCTTTCTTTGGCCGCACTGTATAATTTCGTCGGGCGGCGAAAAAATTATCTGAATTTCTTCTTTTAAATTGGTTTTTACTTGTGTTTTTCACCTTTATGGTCTGGTGTTTTCTTAAATGTTATCCGTTACAGTAAAAGAATGAAAATTCTGTTTTATTCGGTTTCGTTTTGTCCTCTAAAGTCAAAAATTAACTCATTTTTGCATATTCAATTTTCTCGGCTTTTGTCGTGCGGCAAAGGAAAAAATATAATTTCTTGTTTTCTTACAAGTTAAACACATCAAGTTGAGTCCTTCCTGTTGATATTTTTTAATATTTTGGCTGTTCATTTATTGAACTTTAAATAAACGAAGTCTTGAAACCTGATCTTGTGTCTGTGGTTACTGCGCATATGGTTTATTTTTTTGCTTTCGCTCGCTCTGAAATATTCCAAAAAACGCCAGGAAATTAGGGGTGGGTCGCGGACAGTTTGATGCGGGGGTCAATGGGTTAAATAAAGTATGTATTTATGTAGGAGTCAATGGGTTAATGGTATACGAAATTTTCCGTAAAACAATGATTTGTGTTTCGAAATTTTACTGGCAACCAGACTTGAAAAAAAATTGGTTCATAAATTTCATTAAAAGCACTTTTTACAATTATGCATGCACTGATGCTTTCGGATTAACAGCGGTAACCACAATGGTGAAAATTTACTAGGCGGTTGAAATAAATAGATTTTGCAACATTCAACCCAAGAAGCTTAAAGATCGGCCAGAGTCCAAGGTTTGCATCAAACATGCAAAAGCCTTAAGTGGGTTTTGGGCCCAGTGCGAGTCCTTCCATGCAACTGATCCTAGGGCATTCAGCTCTGAAGCTTTCTGAAATTGGTGAGTTGCGCCTCCAGGTAGGTCAGTGAGATGTAAGAAATGTTCTGCTGCAAATTTTTTTAACACTTTATGTAAATATAGAATATAGTAGTCAGAAGTGATCAAAAACGTTATGTAGCCTTCTGTTATTGATGCGGTTACTCAAAGATTAAAGAAGTGTGATCAAAGGGTATGCAATCTGTAAAGCATCAGATTTGTTATTGATGCCTTTACGTGATCCGCAAAGTATCATAAAGATGCGTTATTGATGCCTTTAAGCGATCCGTAAAGCACCATAAAGATGTGTTGTAGTGTTGAAATAACTTGTACGAGTCCTCATCTTCTACATTCGCCATAGACTGTCAACTAAAAGGTTCAAAGTCAAAAACCAAGGAGCGGTTAGAAAATGATGAGGAGCTAGTTTTGTTTACTCAGTTGAGCTGGGGTAAGAGAACGTGTTGCTAGCAGAAGGTCATATGTAAATTTCCCTCTGGTTTGAAAACAAACCTTTTGAAAGTGCCTCTTTGTTTACAAGCTTTTATGATTGTGACGTGATCGAAGGAAGTTTTGCACAAACTAGAATGTCCTTCAGTGATTTTTCCTTCCTGTAATATACAATCAGTGGCTGGTTAAAGATATGGGCAAGCTAGGATTAAGGAAGTGCAGATGCCTGACCGTGATCCGTAAAATATCGTAAAGATGCATAATGTGAGTGAAAAGAGCTATAGTGAAGATTGATATGAATTTTAAGACTTTCGCCTCCATGCAAGATTCTGAAGAAAATACACTCAGCGGCATTAACAAAATTGTGTAAATTCAGTATAGATCTTTGCACCTTGTTGACTTGAACATTCTGAAAGGACCAAACAAAATGCAAGTTCGAAAATTTTAGTTTTCAGGTAAAGAGAATGAGCTCCGTCAAATTATTTGGCTGATTACACCGCACATGACGTACCCAGGCCATGATATTTGCTGACATGCCACAGTGTATGTATCAGGAAGATGGCAGGCCGACCGATTTGTTGACACGTCACTTTCTGATCTGGGACATGCTGAGTGTCGAGGAATTTCACGGCCACATAAATTCCACGAAATTACTCATTTCACTCAGTGTCTCATTTGGCCTAACTGGCTCACATAACACAAACATACCTTTCCAGTAAAGTGTCCAGTAATAAGGTGATTTTATGGTTTCAATTACTGAAAAGTTAAATTTACTTAAATGCCCATTTAATGAGCCAAAACAAAATCAATAAACATACAACAAATTTGCTGTTCACTTAAATGCATTTAAATCTTCTGACAAAATGAATGTAGGGAGACTAAAACTTGACTATGGTTAAGTCATCAATTTAAGTCAGGTTTCTGGTAGTTAAACATGACTTAAATATGGCCATGGATTATCTAACTCTTTAATATAAATTAATTGTGACAAAAATGGGGTTCTTAGCCTTGTGACGATCGTTAACAGACTCGGGACAAAAGCTAGTTTTACAGCAAAATTATATACAAATAATAAGAGGTAAACAGGGATAAGAAATTCTTAAGTTTGTAAAATCATAACATCATTTTTACCTTTGTAAAGAAACTAATTTTCACAAAAAAAAAATCGACTGCAAGTGTGAAGACTGATACAAAAACAAAGTAGGCTAGTCTCCAGTGCTTTTTGGTCCACAAGGGTACTCCATATGGACTGGTAACAAGTAATGGTGGTCATTTCCACGCAACCGCACATTCTTTCGTACTTACTAAAACAAGGAGTGACCTAAAATTATCTAAAATGACCTAAAGTGATCTAAAATGATCTAAAATCTACCTAACAAAAAAAAAATCTACCTAACATGGCCTAAAATGATCTAAGAGTGATTTACAGTATTGTGCAAAAGTAATGCAAATGAATTTCGTCGAAATTCCTGGCTTTTCGGAGCTTTTTGAAGAAATTTTGCTCCACGCAACATATCATCCTCAACAAATCGCGATAATTCGCCACATTTGCGCGACACTTATTGTTTGGAGCAGCCTGATCTTTCAAACGATATTTCACGGTGCATGGTAGTTTGCTGCGATGTTTTGAGTGACAATTCGCTCCTCATGAAAGTTTGTAGCGATATTTCCTGTGAAGACTTGAGCGCTTTCGAGCAAAGTTCGCAGTGAAGAAAATATGAAACTCACTTCTTGATTTCTCTGTTGTGCTGGCATGAAACTTGGTGAAAGCATGTTTCCTTATTCAAGTTGTAAATTTATCCATCAACCACTGTTAATAACTTGCCTTTTTAGTCTCCAAGAAGTACTCAAGAGTGGGCTTGATCCCAAAAGTAAAAAGCAATACTGTTTGTTTTTTAAACAAGTTGATTCGAGCGATAAGCAGTTGCGCGAACGCCATATGTACGTTGTGTAAAACAAAACGATTTTTCCTGCTCACCCCAGTCCCCGTGAAGGTGGTGTTGTTTGTTACCATAGCGACGCATTGTGAATAGCGAGCAGGCAACACACTTCAAGTAAGATTATTCGCTTTCAAGCACTTGTGATCATGCCGAAAGTCTCAAATTGTACGAGAACTTGAATTGAGCTCCTTGACAAACAAGGTCTCCCCAGTGGGGATATCAAGGTCCCTAAAAAACAAGGGTTTCAGGTCGTCAGCTTTTCAAGCATTACACGAATCATCAAGAAGCTTCGACTTACCGCTCTGTGGCAAATCGACCCTGTTCTGGCAGACCTGCAAAGCTATCAATATTGATGTATTTACTCTAGGCTTTTCGAATCGGCAATTTGTACAGTCATTGCGAATTGCAATCTTATAAGGTAACTAAGCCAAAATAAGAATAAGGGGAAACCAAACCCGCTCAGATTAAAAGTTCATGTTAAGATTTTCGTTTGAGTTTTGAAAATTTATGTACTGTGGAACCTGTTATAACGAAATGCCACAGTACCAAAAAATATGTTCATTATAGCAGGGTCTTCGTTATAGCAAAGACCCCGTTATAATGAATTATCTGGTTAACAGCAAAAATATTCGTTATAGCGGGGTAACCAAGCTGGACGGACCAAGCTGGACGGACCAAGCTGAACAATGAAATATATACCACACAAAACAGTCTACAGACTTGCATGCGAACAGCTACATATAAATAAAGGAAAGCTTTGAAGGTCAAAGTCTTCCTATCTTGACCAATAGGAGTTGTGTTTGGCTTATCAACCACCGGACTGCAAGTGACAGGACAAAGGATTCGTTATAGCGGAGTAAATTGTGAGCGGGGATTTCATTAATTATAGCAGGGTTTGTTTCGACATATTTTTTACTGTAATTCTGTCTGGCTTCCATATGTTGTTCGTTATAATGGGGTCTTCATTATAGCAGGGTTCATTATAGCGGGGTGCCACTGTATTTACTCTAGGTATCTCGTTATTATAAGGCAACATTCGGCTATCTCAGCTTTTTGAGCTCAGCTGCTACATGTATGTGTAGTAAAACGTTTCATTAAATTTTTAAAACACAGATCTCGGTGTATTTTCTCAGTGTAAATGTGTTTAGGATGGGATAGAGTAACAATCTCTGTATATACTAGGGAATTAAAGTAGAAAAAAATTATGGCTCATAAATCAACTTTCCAACCTATGTTTTAAGCCCCAACAATAGCCGGGTATACAGGAGCTCTAGCCTAGTTCCGCTGATTCTAATTTATTTATTACAATTTCTAGCATACAAACAACAAACAGCATACAGTTTATAAATGTAAAAAAAAAATAGGTAAGCCGTGAGGATAATCTGAAAAGAGTCAAAGACTCCATACACGACAGATCACCTAATATGGATACAATGTAAATATTAAAAGCATATTAAGCATATTAAAATTGTGTGCGAGTTTGAGGTTCAAGCACCAGAGGTTCGTTGTACAATTTAAGAGTTCATCAACATGGACGTTAGAGCAAATTAGAGGCTGTCCACGGTCTAAAAAGTACTGAAAACTCAGATTTTAATAACACTCATGTTTCCGACCAATGCGTTTGTCTTTGCTGGCATGATGGAGACAAAGCAACGACTGGAAATACGTCTGTGTGACACAGTCAGGCAAGTTAAAATTCAAGGGAACTGGGATCAAATCAAGAAACGCACATGGTTTTATGAGTGATTTGCATCGACTCGAAATGTTCATCAACGTGGAAACGTTCATAACAAACCATCAAACACGTGAAATTTTTGCTTTTGCGGACATCAGCCACGTAACTTCAGATATTTTGGTTATGGTGTGGAACAAACAGGGGTTGCTGACCTTACAAGAATGGTAAGTCGCTCAGAAATTTGTTCACAGTGTGTTCAGTACGTCGCACCATTTCTCAACTTGAGCCAAGCCAGCGTATTGCTTAAAACTCTTCACAAATAGCATTTCTACCCTTTGTATGTTAGCTGTGTGACTTATTTACGCATCCAACGATTGAAAATTACCACCCGTAAGTTATCAGCTTCAATTGAAAGCACAGTCCTAATAAAAAACAAAGATATATTTCGTGTAAGTTACATAACCAGTCAATCACGTAGAGGAGTTACCCGAATGCTGCTAAACTATTGTTGAGTGTCTAGCAAAATTTCCGTCTTGGCTAGCAAAGTAACTCCAATTGTCATTGAGGCAACGAAAGTTCTTGGATATATCTCTCTATGTTCCAGCGTAAATTCGTTTGCAACGCCACAAAGTTACGTTTGAACTTTTACACGAACTTTCACGGGAAAGTTCAGGGGAACAAAGAACTAAATTCGCACATTTCGCTTGCATTGCTTTTGCACAATACTGTAAATTACATTTGACTGATTTCTAAAATGACATAAAATGACATCTAGACTTTTAACTGGAATTAACTGGAATTAAAATGGTACTTGCCAGCGATCTACAATGAATGCTGTTGATGCCTCCAAAGTTTGCTTCAACCATTTCATTTAGTAATTCTTTATAGAACACTGAAAGTCTTTTTATCTTAGTTTCACTTAGTAGTACACTTTCAATCACTTAAGATTACTGAATTCCTGGCAACTACTATCATTCGTAGTTTTTTCATTCAATTAATCTTTCCTGTCACGCTTTGTAAATTCTTAAAATAGCTCAGGATTGAGGACTAAAAGCGTGACAGGAAATCTGCATTACATTCGATTCCCATGCGGAACGCCACATGGTGAATAAGCGATCATCGGCTCATTATGCTGTCTGCTCTGTTCTGTTTCATCCTGTTCTAACCTGCTGAGGTCATATTTCCGTCTAAATCACCGAAGAAAAGTTCGAAAAAGATGTTCCCATTCAGTTTTTAGCTTTAAAGCAATAATTCTGAATTTTTGGACCAAACCATTGCTTCATGTTATGTCCTCACCCTTTGTGTGTTTGCGCGTGCAACTGAACAAGGTAACTAAAAAAAATTCTAATTCTGGTTTTGTTCGATTTTGCTGAAGTGTGAACATAATAAAGCTGGATTGTTAAGGATTAGATCTTTCTTCTGCCAATATGTGGTAGCTATTGATCAATGTGAAAGTGATTTATCGCTTTGAAGTCGGGGTTCTTGAGGAAATTTTTGTGCAACGTGTGGGTTCAGTGTGACTTTGCAATCACAGATTTTTGTTTACCCTGAAAAAAAGATACTACCGCAAAAGGTCATTTTCTTGACCTTTCAAACGACTTTAAATTTATAGACATGTTCGGAGATGAATTTCAAGTGCAATAAAAGGCTTTTGATGAGTGGTGGTTTTTATTTTTTACCAGCAAAAAACTTGTGATGAAAATGAGTAGATCGAATGTTAGCTCATTTTTCCACCAGTAAAGGTTATTTTCAACCATTTAAGAGTCATTTTAGATCATTTTAGGTATATTTTAGATTTATTTGAGATCATTTTAGGTTATTGTAGGTTATTTTAGATCATTTTAGGTCATTCCTTGATTTAGTAACTGCATGTTTTTGGCATTTGCTAGCTTCCAGATTGCTTTTTGAAGAAAGAAAATTTATTTCAAATATAGCGCGAGTCAAATACAAGTATTCAAGCCACTATTTTTCATGTGAAAGTTCTACTTAGTAGGTAAGAAAGGATTTTTGAACAGCTAGATCAACACTCAAATCTGTATTGAATCAAAAGACCTCTGAAACTAAAAAAAATCATACAACCCCCTATCCCTCTGGAGTTTCCTGGGTCTTTGACCCCGCCCCCCGCCCCTTCTGAATTTCCAATTCCATCCGTGGTGGGGGTATGGATATTTTCTGGAACCACACAATGTGGAAAAGTTAACTCAGTCAATCGCGCAAACGGCCATGGAACAAAATTCTCTGTGATGCAAACAGCTTCCATCAAAACTCCCAGTCGTGGACAGTTAAACAAATGCCCAAAGCAGTTTGAAGATCAATAACGGTGGTGAAAAGAAGCCATATTCAAGGGAATGAACATTTTAAAAATTGAACAAAGTTTTCAAATTTCCAGCAGGTTCAAGTTGAATGAAGGAATGATGGTTTCGTTAAAATTTGCGCATAATCGGTGACAGAGTTTGGAATGAGCCAATCATTGATAACTATTAAAGGAAAGCCAGGGCAACCTTATTGTTTTTATTGTTCTAGAGTGACGCCTATTAGTAAACCTATACCAAATTAGTATGCAGAAAATCCAAATTGTTCGGGTGCAGAAATCCACATTAGTATGTTGGAAGGCACCTCATTAGTATGCAGGAGGGCAGAGGAAGGTAGGGGAAGGCAGTAAGGGGCTTATCTTTGCTCACCTCCTACTACTCACATAGATATCTTTTGTTGTTTTGGCATTGTGTTTGCTGATTTTGAACCAAAGAAAATTTGGAGATGTTTTGACAATTGAAATCCAATCATGAAATACATTTTTGTATAGCAAAGAAAACTCCTGAGTTACGACCACCTTTTTTGACATATCACCATTTTGAATTAGGGATTTATATCCTGTTACATCAACATTTTTAGCTTTTCCAAATCTCAGTAAGAATTATAAATTTCGAACCATTGATTATGTCAAGAAAATCAGTGCTTTGTAACATATTCCCCAATGATTTGTGTAAGGAGTGATTATCCTCTTGATGTTTTTTGAATAGCAAGGATTGTTGGCGCAGTTCATCATTTGTCGACTTTACTTGTGTTGACAGGTCACAGACGATTTCATCAATGGTCTTCTTTCTCAATTTAAGTAAAATGTCTTGCTGAACAATTTTGTCCCTTAGTTGTTCAATATTGGCAGAGCTTACAATCTGAAACTGATAAGGGCTCAATAGACAGTGGCGCTATTGACATATTAGTTGTTGCTGCAGTGGTCTCACTGCAGCAGTGGTTCTGACCTTGGTGCTCTGAGACGTGTAAATCTCATCTTGAGAAATAAAAGTAATAATGTTCGTAAAAAAAATTGGAGATTGATGATGTGAGGAGAGATTTGTCCTCAAATGATGGTACCGATTGAACTTTGTTCACAATTTCCAATAGGACCGGAAATTCCGCGGTGCACCATTTTTTGTATTTCTTTCCCTGAATGAGAGTACGGCTGGTAGAAAAGACCTTGCTGAAGGCTGGCATATGGACAGGTTGACGGACTTGAACACAGCAGGTTTGGGTGAAGTAGTTGGTGAATCAAACTTGTTACGAAAAATTGTGCGTGACTTGCGTGACTGTCTAGAATCATCAAGAAGTTTTGTGCATATTTAATTAGTATTGTATCACAGTGATTTGGCAATTCTTTTTTAAGTTGTTTGTAGTAAATAGTTTTATGTTGTAATGTTACTTGATTTAGTAGAGCCAGAAAGTTCTAGAACCTTATGCTGTAAAGTATATAAGCAAATCAGTGTAGTTTTTAAGTGGTTTTTAACTCATTCATTGCGAAGCAATGGATGAGTTTTTGCAGAGAGGGGAAAACGGCGTTAGCAGAAATCTGCGTAGACGGATGTGACGTCTTTAGCAAAAATAGCGGAAGTGACGTAACAAATTGGTTGGATTTGCGCAACCGCTGACCAAGTAGTCAACTTGCCACGAATAGCAAACATGACAAGGCTAATTAATGCACTTTCTGGTTGATTGCAAAACACCACAAGAGAATTTGTGTAATAAATGTAGGCATTCCGTGAATAAAATGAGACCAAAACATATCTGTAGATATACATTTAAATATTTATTTTTTCTCCGAAAATGAACCCGCGTACCTACCCTTCCCTCCATCTCGTGTTACGTGCCCAAGAAGGCAGCCATATTTTACGAATGTTGTCCACGCCAGATGGGATGTATACTGTATTAGTTGATACATGGAGTGAATTTGGTTAAAAATGTTGAAAAATTTTAGAATTTGTGGAGCTCAAACTAGTTTGAGATGTTCGCCGGATTCGTCGGCCTCCATTACGGTGATTACGGTATCAATGAGTCTTCTCAGCTCATTGAAGGCAGCCATTGTGGATTTTGACTTCAATTGTTTGTGATTTGTGGTGAGTAAATTATATTGCTTTCTTTAATTGTTTAAATTTGCTGTAAGCAAAACATACAGCCCACATGTCAAATCGAAATGACCCAGAACTAAACTAAAGTCTGTTTCAGACTAAGAGTCCAGAAATATTCGACAGGGTTACGATCGCTGCGTGACAATTGCTATAAAGCTCCATCCACTAATAAGCTTATTTACAGCGTTATGAAATTGCTAGTTCCACTGAAATGCCAGATGACTACTATTGCTTTATAATAATGGCCCTAAGTCGAATAATAATATTATCAGTAACAGATGATATCCTGAAATGCATAAAGTGGAATGGAATCTGTACTTGTTGCCAATTATCGTCGCTCGTGTGTTACACGCGTAGACCCAGATCGATCAGGCGAAACAAGACATCAAGTTTAACACTTGGTGACTATTGTAGTCACCCAAATGGGATTGAAATGCAGGTAAATAATCTATTCAATATCTCAGGTTGTTGCAAACAGAGTTGATCAGAGTTATCTGCAGTGTGATTGCTTTCACTCGAGACTCTTGTCCTGCTAGGCCCGAGTTTACTGAAAAGGGATGTGCCCTATTTCTGGTATCTTTCAAATTATTTTTATTTATATCTTCATCTTTTTTATCTATTTAATTTCAGGGGCAGCAGTTAATGTTACATCTACTGGATTATTCCTGGCTACCCATAATAGTTATTTAATAAAAAAAGTAATAAGTAATTATTATAAACAACAATACAGTCAAATGAATAATGACAATGAGAACCCAAGAAATTTAAAGATAAATACTTTGAGTTCAGGGTGGATTGTCTTGGCAAACTGACTCCATCATACTTCAACGCTTTCCTTCGAAAACCAAGCTAACACACTTTCAACTTCATTTAGCCAGCAGATAACTGATGTACAATTTGTAGCTCACCACCTTTAATTTCATCTAGACCTGTATTTTTTGTAATATGTACATGTTTAAAACAGTTACACAAGCTTTCTTAAGGTGTACTTATAAATGTTGCACTAATGACGTACATTTTTTGAATAAAATATCATACATAAACTGTAACAAGCAAACAGTGAATGAGGCTTTTACTTCATTTAGATGACACAACATTTACTAAACAATGAACACAAATGCTTGACAACAAAACACAAAGAATGATGCTATATTGTCCTAATCTATTGTACATCAAATGATTCATTTACCCAATCAGTCAATTGTAAGCCTGCTGATAGCTAAGATACATGTCAGGAAGAACCTTGATGCTTATTGATGCACCACCAACACTGTTAAACGCTATAATACACAAGGAACACTTAAGTCATTTCATGGCTAAGAGAATGAATGAGTTGGCTCATAAGAGCCCTTTGATTCCCAGGAGTGTTTAGAGACACTAATCTCGCGAGTCAGCAGTGTTTACTGAAGTGTGACCAAGGTGATGTGTAAAGTTTGGTGGAGACCGTGTTTGTTAAAGTGTGACAGAGGTCACATGAATATCTGGCAGAGGTTGTGTTTATACAAGAGTGACGGAGGTGGATGAATAATTTGCAAGCCTAGCGTGTGCTTGTTGTGAAGTTTTGTCTGGAATTACTATGTTCATTTGGAATAAATAATCTTGTTGCTGTTCCAACAACTCTGCATTCTGTTTAGACTACAAACTACCTACCACTTTAAATCAATGAACTCGCAACACTTGTTCACCACATATTTGTTGAGATCCACACTGGGTTGTGTAACAACTACCGAGTTTATGGACTTCAGGCCCCATTAATGAGCATTTGGCAGATGAGTTTCATTGTCTCCCTCAGACATTTTGTTGACCTTTTTCATTAGTTAAATGTAGAAGAAAATTTGGGACCAGAATAGCTCACTATTCTCTAACAATTACAAAAACATGCCAAGGTCATAACCGCATTTCATCAGGACATGCAGCCACTAACGTGATGGCATGTCATATCGCACAACTTTTTTGCTACTGAAAGAAAGATAATTTATGCCTGTGGGCTCCTGTTCCGGCCGTGACAGAGACAAGGCCAGGTTAACACACGATGTGCAATTAATGTATATTCTCCTTACTATCCCCATCCACCTCTTGATGTCAGTCCTGAGAATTCCCAGCTTGATCATTACGGTTTTTCGATTAAATGTTTTAGTAAAAAAAGCCAATGTTCTCTCAACACTCAAAAAGATACCCTCGCCGCTCCAGACCCTCGACGAAAAGGTAGAATTTGTTGTATTGGTATGGTTAAAGCTGAAAGCAACTAACATCTTTTGGCATTTATGTATCTCTGAAAAAGGCATAATATGAAAACCTTTAGTCATCCCTTGCATCATTTTCACAACTTGCAGTAATTCACCATGTTTGCTATAAGTGGCAATGCCCTGTCTGTGTCCAGCTTAACCTCATCTTTTTCATCGTCATTACTTACTGGTTTTCTAGTATATATTTTACTATCGCCATTATTGTTGACTTTTATATCATTTTCATTTAGCAGCCTGATTTCATTGTCAGTGCCTGTATGTCAGTATCCATGTCCAATTAGCAATTCGTGGGTGGGAACAGGAACATAGAGATAACAGTGCATACTGGGACTGCATATGGACACCTTTTACACATGTGCTGTTTTGAAAAGGAAAATACCACTTGCAAAGTTACTTTTTAACCCCTTCCCAGCCACACCCAATGGCCAATAACGTTGTCTAGCAACCGGCGGCCATATTGGATTTTTGCTAAAATTTGAAAAACCGTCTAAAACACAGTGTTATCTCTATTTACAGTCTCATATTAATAAATAAAAGTCATTGAAACACTTTCTGGCATTTTGTGTAATATACTGATTGTTACTTGGTGTGAAAAACTCTAAAACATGGGGCAGGACAAAGTCCGGGGTGGTTGTTACACTGCCCACATTGATATCGTGTCTCTTTTCTTCGTCCTTGCTTGGAACAAATTTGGCATCTCTTCTGAGGAGTCTGCTTATTGGGGGTTGGGGGGACCAATTCAGGAAAATGTCTCCCTGAATACCGATCATTAGCATCTGGTGCAACAAGTTCAGTTGATGATGCAGCAAGTAAGGCAGAAATGCAGTCCAACTTGAACTTGAGTAATGGCTTTTTTCCTCCCGACTTCTTGTACAAGAGGTGTGCATTTAGAACCCCTTCCTCTATGAAATGAAATGCTATCTTCTTTGTCCACTTCATGCTCTTTCTCACACTGCAGTAGGTGCCAATCAACTCGTCATTGCGGTCTACGCCTCCCATGTATTTATTATAGTCTGACCAACTGCAATTTTCGCACACTGTTCCCATGCCTGTCTCTCTTCCCAGTGTCTACTACATTGGCTTCATGCATTGTGGACAAGAAATAAATCTCTTTCTTGTCATTCAGTCGCACAGCCAGCATGTCGTCTTTCCTTCTGAAAGCGTGCTCTCCTTTTGCTAGTCGAGGTGTCTTGAGGGAAGCTGGTAACTTTAGCCTATTCTTCCTAGCAGTTCCACAGGCTGCAGTGTTATTCTCATAAAGGTAGGAAAACAGTTCTTCACTTGTGTACCAGTTATCAACAAAGAGTTTGTAGCCTTTCCCAAGAAGGCCTTCCATCAGTCGTGGGATAACAGCGCCACTCTTACCAAGTCTACGTATTAGTTGCTGATCAGCAGCTGCGGCATCCGGCTCTTTCCCAAGGTATACATAAGAGTTCCAGAGGTAGCCTTTGGTTTCACAGAGGCTAAACATCTTGATGCCAAATCTTGCTCTCTTTAGTGGAATGTACTGCTTGAACACAAGCCTGCCTTTCCATAGCAATAATTCCTCATCAATTGAAATGTGCTCCTCTGGAATGTAAACACTCTTGAACTTTGACACCAGATATTCAACAACAGGCCTCACCTTGTATAATCTGTCATGGTTTGGATCATTTGCATCATATCTACTATTGTCTGCAAAATGTAGAAACTGTAAGATTGATTGAAAACGATTTCTGGGCATCACACTGTTGAAAGTTGAGCCTTTCAGTAAAGGATTTGTGCTCCAGTAGTCTGATACTTCTGGTTTTCTCACAATCCCCATCAGAAGGACAAGTGCCAAGAATTTCTTCATCTCATTTCGATTAGTTTCTTCCCATGAAATTCCACACAAATTTGGAGGTAAATTTGCATTCCCCCTCTTGTACTGAGCAGCATACAGGTTTGTTTGCTCAACCAATAAATCAAAAAACTCATCCGTAAGAAACAAAGTCAAATAGTCACTTACACCAGCATTGTTAGGCAGCTGTACTTGTAAACCTGTGCGAGCAGTAAATGCGGGAATGCGTGGTTGCTGATCATTTGAAGTCCACTGCTGTTCTAACAATGCGTCTTCCTGTTGTTGGTTTCTTCTTGCACCGCGTCCAGCAGCGCCGTTGTGTTGTCGAGCCTGTCCACGACCACCTCCACAGCCACGTCCACGTCCACGTGCAGGTCTGGGTGTATTTTCTTGAGCGTCATTTTCGCTCAGTGCATCGCTTTCATCACTTTCAGATGATTCTGTGCTCTCTGAAAGAACTTCCTCTGTGTAGCTTTCATCAGAACTACTCTCGCCATCAAAATCCGAGTCTGGATCGGCAAATATTTCAGCAACTTCTTCACTCGTATAGCTACGATGAGACGCCATTTTGTTTTGACTTGAAGAACACTGAAGCATTTTGGGCACTGAACCCCTGGTAAACCAGTCAGCGGTTATGTATATGAGAGGAGAATGCTTCGTGACTACCATAATAGAGTTCCTCTCTATTTTCTGAGCGACCGAGCCGTGATACAAGTCTTTTATTTCAGGACGTATATATACGTCTTGGGTCGTTTAGGTCACGCAAATGATGACGTATATATACGTCCGTGGCAGGGAAGGGGTTAATTCGATTACTGCCTGAAGAAGCCGACAAATACTTGACATGTTATGGGCAAGAAGTCAGACACACCAAGAGACTATGAAACATTTGAATTAAATGCGAGTGGGTGTGGGTGAGAAGTTTTTTGTTAGTTTTGCGTGTGTGCTTCTGTGGCAGGAAGATTCTTTATGTAATACGACCACATAAAAGTGATAAGCCGAATCTGCCATGTGTGCGTTTTTTAATGGGCTTGTACGTTGGTAGCAGAGCAAGGTTTTCCACTTTGTCGAGTTTAATACGGATTAGGGTTCCCTCTTCTGTGGTCCAAAATTTATTGTTGCCAAATGCCGATTAAAGTTTTTGGAGAAAAATTGAAAGCTGTAAGCAATGAATTTGAGAAATTATTATATGCAGAAGCTGCACCCTCGAGAATCGAGCGTCAATTGAAGAAATTAAATGATTGCGAATCTGACTGTGTTCTCTCACTGGAGGAAGCTTTGGCAAATGTTGAAGAAGAAAAATTAATGGCCAAACTTCTGAAAGAGTGGGATGAATTTCATTCACAAATATTGCAGATTTCTGGAATTGCCCCAAGGATTTTATCCTGAAAAATGGTATCAGCACTTCGTCGAGTGAAATAACGGAGCATATTACTGGTGTGAAATTGCCTCTGCTGCAGCTGCCAAAGTTTTCATGAAATGTGTTGGAATGGCCAGCCTTTCATGACGTGTTCGTTGCCTCTGTTGATTCACACAAGAAACTAAGCAATGTTCAGAAGTGAACCCACCTGAGGTCATGCCTTTCTGGCAGGGAATTAAAGTGCATTGAAGGCTATTCTGTTACGAATGACAATTCAAAAGCCTTTCGAGATTTGCAAAATCATTATCGATGGAAGCATTTGTTAGCAAATGAGCTTGTCAAGTCCATATTAAATGTGGATATTCCTGAAAAGGCCGACAGAAAATTGTTAAGAGAATTGTGCAACACATTGTTATACATGATATTAAGTTTGGAGTCACTTGGTCGTAAGCCTGATGATAACCCTAGTCTGTCTATGGTGTTACTGCCTATCCTCGAAAGTTGCCACGTGAGCTTAAGGAGAAATGGGAGTTGGAGCTCAGGAAGTATGAAACTGAAGAGGAAGACAGAGATTAACATCAAGAAATTCTTTCAATTTTTGTGTCAAGAAAAGAAGCCCCCAGCAATGCGAGGATGGACTACCAAAGCACAGCAGGAGGAATGGTACAGGTAAAAGATACAAGAATCTGGATGACGACGAGAAAATGTTGGCACGATTGCAAGTTAGTGCCTCTGACTACTACAAGATGACGTATGGTTTTTGTGCTATGAGCCATGAGACATCAAAGTGCCCAATGGCCTCTGATCAAGACGCCTGACAAAAGGTGGGATATGCTAATGAAGCACAAGGGAGCTCCAACTTGCTTTAGTTGTTTACAACCAGGAAGCATTTCGCACAATTCAAGGACATGTAAAGTGCCACGATGTTCAGTTAATGGATGTGGAAGAAAACATCATCAGTTGCTACGCATCCCAGAGAAGTCAAAACCAAATGAAGAAGACATTCAGTCACTCTCTGGGCTTGTGTTTACTAGCAAGCAATCTGTTGCCTAGTGCAAGATTGATTTACGGGGATAGGGAATGCCCAGTCCGCGTTCTTCTGGACAGCGGATCACAAGAGACTTTCTTGAAAACAACCATTGCCAATGATGTTAAGATGAAGCCTCATGGATCTCCTGCCACTATGACAATTAAAGTACTTAGTGGTCAGGAACAACGTAAGAAAATGAGCTGAGTTAAGTTTAAGTTAGCCCCCTTGAACTCAAGTGGTGATGATCATGCCGTTTCGATTAATGCCTGGGCCATAAACAGCATTTGTGTTCCACTCACAGCTGTGGAAGTTTAAGTCAAAAGATGTGATCATCTAAGAAACCTGCAGCTTGCAGACACCTTTCCAAGAGATGCTGCATCAGTTGATCAGTTAGTTGGAGCCGATCAATACTACAAGTTGGTTCAAGGAGATGTTCGAAAAGGGCGTCAAGGAACACCAATTGCAACTAAATCAAGACTTGGTTGGCTTTGGAGTGGTCTGGTCACAGGGTCTAGGAAGATAGAAGAGACGACAGCCATGCTCACTGTAACGAAGATCAAGAGTTCTGATGATCCATTAAAATGCTTTTGGAAGCTAGATGCTATTGGGATAAGAAGTCATCAGGAGCATCAAAGAACCCCTGAAGAGGAGGACACAATTAATCAGTTTAACAGTTCCTGTTGTTTTGATGGTGAGCGATATGAAGTTGGTCTTCCTTGGAAGAAGGATCATCCACCTGTCATTCACAACTATGGACAAGCATATCAGACTTGTCTCCACTAAAAGAAGATTGCAAATGTATTGTGAAGTAGTGAGCTAATACATTGAAGATGGCCATGCTTGGCCGATAGATGAAGAAGATCACAAAGCAGACAAGTTAAGATACCTCCCTCATCATGGTGTATTCAGAGAAGATAGAGCTACCACGAGGTGTATAGTCGTGTTCGATAGAAGCGCCAAAACGTATGATGGGCAATCTCTCAACTCTCTCAACTTAAGCCAGATCTTGGAAGTGTTCTAATCAGATTCAGGTGCCATAGGGTCAGTATCATGGCAGACATCAAGAAAATGTTTCTTCAGATCAAGCTCAAACGTCAAGACCAGAACAGTACATAGATTCCTGTGGAGAGATCTGCATACCCATCGAGAACTGGAAATTTATTGCATGACCCGTGTGACATTTGGAGATACGCCTTCTCCTTTCCAGTCCATTGTTACAGTACAAAAGCATGCGAAAGAACATGAGAAAGACCATCCTATGGCAGCTTAAGAAGTGAGTGAGAACATGTACGTTGACAATGTACCCACTGGTTTCCCGGAAGATGACAGTGCAGTAAAGCTAAGGAATGAACTATGTAATCTCCTCTCAAAATGGGCTTCAAGCTCTCAAAAGGTGATGGAAACCACTCTTCTTCGTGACTGAGTGCCAACATGTGTACCGACCTTTGAGCCCGAAAAGATGTCAGACTCATTAAAAGCACTGGGTACTTCATGGAACATAAAGGATGACATTCTGATGTTTTCAAATGCTTCTAGCATATTGACAGAGAGAGTTTGTACTCGAGAATATTCAACCCTATGGGTTTGCTGACTCCATTTCAGATGATTCCAAAGTTGCTGTTTCAGGAATTGTGGACTCGAGGTCTAGACTGGGATCAACCATTAGATGCAGACATTGCGAACTCTTGGGAGACCTGGAAACATGAACCAGCAAACGTTGACCAAATCAGATTTCCAAGGTGGCTACTAGCAAATCTATCTCCAGTTGACAAAGTTGAGTACCATGGATTTGGTGATGCTAGTGAAAGAGCTTATGGGACAGTGGTTTACATTTGTGCTGAGGATAAGGATGGCAACAGAAACTGCAACTTAGTTATGGTCAAGTCAAGGGTAGCACCGGTGAAACAAATCAGTTTGCCAAGACTGGAGCTTCTTGCAGCATAAATCACAGCTAAGCTACTGGACTATGTTATTCAAGCTCTCTGAATTGCAGTGGACACAGTATATGGTTGGTCAGATAGTCAGATTACACTCGCCTGGATTAGGAGACCAAGTTCTAAGTGGAAAGTATTCGTTGCAAACAGAGTTCAAGATATTCACCAATGTGTAGCACCAAGCCAGTGGAGATTTTGTCGAGGAGGTCAAAATCCTGCAGACCTGGTGGCAAGGGGAATTCCTGCATTTAAACTCTCAGAGACTGCAGGCTATGGTGGAAAGGTCCATATTGGTTACAACCACCACGCAGTCACTGGCCTGTTAGCAAAGTGCTGAAAACAGTTCCAAAGGAGTGTATTATTGAAGCAAGGAACAAATCTGTTGGTGTGAACGACGCTGTTTGTCTAGCAACGGTTCAAAAAAGTATTCCCACACTGGCATCAAGATATGAACCCTGGCAATGCTTGGTATGAGTAACTGCATGGATCCTGAAGTGGAGAGCCAAAGAAAGGGAAGCTGTCTGCAGAGGAGTTAAAAGAATCTTAATTCACATGGTTGAGAAACAGACAAAGAGTTGTTTTCCTCCCAGAAATTGAGGAACTGCGTAACAAGTGAATCAGAAGAGTCACATCATTAAGTTGGATCCACAATGTGATCGAACCAAGGGGCTACTTGTGGTTGGTGGACGTCTGCAGTTTGCACAGATTCAAGAAGAAGCCAAACATCAAATCATAATGACCTAGTTATCGAGAAATTGATCATGCATCTTCATGTCAAACCTTGCCATGCCGATCCAAAGACAACTCTAGCCTTTCTCTGTCAATGTTTCTGGCTCACACAAGGACAACATGAGGTAAAGCGAGTTTTGAGAAAGGGTCTCGCATGTAAATGTTGGCAGACAAAGCCCGTTCAACAGAAAATGGCACCTTTACCGGCCGAAAGAGTAAAGATAGCACCACCATTCATGAACATTGGGCTGGACTTTACAGGTCTACTGTAGCTCAAAGTGAAAGGAAGTTCCAAGCCAACGACATCAAAGGCCTATGTGTTTATTTTCATCTGCTGAGATACTTGTGCAGTTCACCTTGAATTGTTGATTAAATACTCGGAAGTAAGAGTCCCAAATGTAAACTGATCCCTACTAGTCAAACATTAACTCACGTAGCAAGCCGCATAAATTCATTTATTCTTTGTGGGAGTAAATTTCCTTTATAAAACACACATTGAGACATCCAAGTAAGCACAGCAAACAAAATACTTACAAGCTACAGTGTGCTGTAACCAGACATGGGCAATTGTAAGAAAAACGTACTGGAGCCAGACAATGTACTTCTTGTGAGAAAGAAAACAAGGTGAAAATCAACTAGTTTTGATACTGACCTTGTTTATTGCAAAAATAAATAACTCAAACAGAAGAGGAAAAAAACCACCTTTGCAGCTTCAAGGGATGCGTCTAAGGCTTTCTCGATGGCTTCATCTTCATCTTCTGCCTGAAAACGTCGCCACAAGTCATCTTTCAGGGGACATTTGTCTTAACTACATCTACATAGGATGCATGACTTGCAGATATAGAGGCCCATTAGCATGGGAACTAACTCCAACCTCTCTCAAACAGTCCCCCTCTCTAAAGAATTTTAAGAACCTCTTGAAACAAAGTCGTCATAGGCTTTTTATTAATAACATTAGCTTTCTGAAAGAAGCTTGCATGGTCTCTAATAAGAACCAAGACTACACATATTTTTAATATAGTTACTTTAATACAGCTTGAGAATTGTATATTTAGATAGCTTTTACCTAGTTTTTTACATAATTCGTAACGTAGTTTGTCAGTAGGTCCACATCAGCCTCTGGCTGCCTCTAGTGTAACCTACTTTACCAAATAAAGTATGTATGTACGTATGTACGTATGTACGTAGGTACGTAGGTACGTAGGTACGTAGGTACGTAGGTACGTAGGTACGTAGGTACGTAGGTACGTAGGTACGTAGGTACGTAGGTACGTAGGTACGTAGGTACGTAGGTACGTAGGTACGTAGGTACGTAGGTACGTAGGTACGTAGGTACGTAGGTACGTAGGTACGTAGGTACGTAGGTACGTAGGTACGTAGGTACGTAGGTACGTATGTACGTATGTACGTATGTACGTATGTATGTATGTATGTTTAGAGGACAACTGGGCTTTGCATGTAGAATCCATCACAAATGGAACTCAATAGGTAGAACGAGAGAGCTTGAAATCGCCTTCAAGGGGAATCGCTAAACTCTGTTAGCAATATGCCACAACTGGTATTTGTCAACTGTTAGGCCGATGCCTCTTTGGTACTCACAAAACTTGACAAATATTTTTTCTATCACCTGAAGATCATTTCCAATTATTATAGATGAGTACTGAGGATGGCCAAAAATGTTTTCAGATGAAAAGATTAGGAGTAGCGTCACATGACATGAGGCAAAAACCCTGTTTTTTATTTTTTGTTCTATTTTTAATTGTTTTTTATTTTTGTTTTAATTTTTTGTGGCTACTGCTGCTTGGCAGCTGTAGCCATATTGCTATCATGTGCATAAGTAAGTAGAGTGTCCAATTTTCGGATTGTGTTCGGAACTATTCGGTCTTCATGATGGATAATCGAATAGAAATCGATCCGGTGTTCAGAATGAAAGAACACTCAAATTTCTGTGTTCTCTCGGTTTTGCTCAACTGGTAATCGAACATAGCTAAAATTATATTTGAAATCGCTTGACATTTCTAAACAAAGATCTACAGTTTTTAGAAGGACTGGAGGAGTTTTTCCGTGTAGATTCTAGAATAACTTCAGACTGCTGGGTATGTAGTATTTTAAAAAACACTTTCTGGCTGCGTCTATGCAGCTGATTGTTCGGAATTCATTTACTGGCCGTGGCGATCAAATGAATCATGCAGCCATATCTGTCGTGTTGCGATCTTCAACCCTTTTCAAGAATTATAACTCCTCTGAAGAGCGAATAATCTCTTTCGAGAGAACCAAGACGAATCGTGATAAACTCCCTCGCGAAAACAACAGTCTAATAACAACGCGTCAAATTACATTGCACATAATTTGCATAAACTTTCAAGTTGTGTTTTTTGAAAATAACTTCCGAGAATTTGGGATTCCTATCACAGTTTGGAAAGAAATAATCAAGCTTCACACTTTTATTGAATCAAGGTAGCAGTATTCTTAATTTTATGGGTGAAGATGCAGCAGTCTGTTTTTCTATTTATTTTGGCTTCACTCGTCTAGTTTGCGTCACACAACATGATTTTCTTGAGCTGTCAAACGCAGCTTTTTTCAAAAGAATTGGCGATTGCTAAGCCTGCTAGGTATATTTGAGCTACTAGTGAAGTAAATTTGGCAGTACTATTGTCAATGCAGAATTTCATTAGAACTTGGCAAGAACATTGGCTCGTCAATAATCTTGCACAATTACCCGCACAATCGAAGTTTTAATTTTCCTGCACAATTTTACTTCAAAATCATGGTGGTTTTTTTCTACACTCTTTATGTAAAGCCAACTAACTTAGAGGTAAGATATTAAATTCAACTACCAAAAGTCTTATCTATGCAAATATGGAGATCGGCATATTTTACATGGTGCAAGAAACAAGTCGGCATGTTTTTAATAAGCTACAAGTGCAAAAACGTTTTCATGTTAGCTCGTTTTATGACCTCTATTGCAATATGATTTGTTTTACTGCAGTGTTCTAAATAATAACAGCAGTAGCCACGTGCAGTCATTGACTGCCTATTTTTTTTTGAGTCCAGAGTCCAGTCCACGGTCAAGTTCTGGTTTTAGACTATGCCATTTACATTCCCGTCTCAAATTTGGTGTGGAACAGATTGGCATAAGAAGGTGCCATTCTGGTTCCCATGGCAGTACCGTGTATCTGTAGGTAGTGTTTGTTATTGAAGGTAAAGTTGTTCATACTACCATAAGAATCGTATGTATAAGATCACACGGGGTCTCTCTTCCAACAGTAAAACTGTTGCGATCTCTTGTGTCAAAGAAATGTCAGCAGGTGGTGATGCCTTTGTTATAGGGAATGTTGGTGTAGAGAAAAGAAATGTCCAGAGTAAAAAGAAGAGCGTTTGGGGGAGTTGTTCAAGTTGTTCGAGTTTGTTAACGAAGTGTGTAGTGTCGTATATAAATGATTGCCTAGTCTGCACCAGAAGTCTTAGATGGTAGTCATCAAATTAAGATATGTTCTTTCGAGTGAGAGTTGCTAGAGACAAACGGACATCCAGGGTAACTATGTTTTTGCACTTCAGGCAAAATGTTAAACTGTGCAGGTTTAAGGTCAGTCTGTATAAGATAGCATTTAGTTTCCTTGCTAACAATTTTGTCATGGCTCATTCGTTTGGTGTATTTAAGTATACATTTTGTACGTCAGTAGTAATATCATTGTGTAAGAATTTTTAGAACTTTGTGTCTTTGAGTTGTCGTAGACATTCGTCGATATACCATCTTGGTCCACGAGAACAGTGCCAGAACCTTTGTCAGCTGATTAGATGACAATGTCACTTCGTCTGCTGAGCAATTTGTGAGCATGCCGTTCAAGTGGTGGAAGTAGTGACAGATGCTTTGTTATGAGTTTCATACCAACCATGCACATTGTGGCATTACATAGACGACATCTTCATGATATGGGCACATTCTGTGGAAGCCATTCATGCTTTCACCTCTTACCTGAACAGGATCCACCCCTCCATTAAGTTTATATCCAATTATTCATTTACATTCTTCATACCAAAAAAGCTATTCCATTCAGCTTAACTCTTCGATTGCATCACATCTGTTCCTTTGACTTTGAAACAACATTCCAATGAACTCAAATCTTACCTTAACAAAGGAGGATATAATTTATCTTTCGTTAATCAAGAAGTACCACACATTCACAACACCACAGGTATTCAAGCACTTGTCCCCAAAGACACTGCCACTACTAATCAGCCAATGGGTACTCCTCCTTGTCACATATAATGGAGCTCTTTGCTATGTATCATCTGTCAACCACAAACACTTAACATTTTGACTTCATCTCCCTGTGGCACTAATGTTTTGAATGCTAAGGCCTTTGTTGCCTTCCAACCGTGTAACAACCGTAGTAATTTATCAGTTAGTGCTAAACTTCATAAACCAGCTACCATTGCTAACCAACCTTGCCCTCTTTCCGTTGTGGCAATGACTGCTTATCCTTGCAGTCACACAAACAACAGACTTACTAAGTATACATGTCATTCTACTAGCAAAACTAGATTTATTAATCATCACTCTGCCTGCAACTCCTAAAACGTTATCTTTTCTACACGAATGTCGCAGACCAGTTGAGAAACAAACCAACAGCTGTAAGCGTATCTCATTGAAATGGGTCAAACCCTTCAACCTCATGGTCTTAACAAGGAAGATGAAATTTTGTACATTTCTTTGGTATTAGCTTTCTATGTTTAGGTCATTTGTACTATTTATCGCTTCTCAATATTACATTTCAGGCTGTAACATTTTCCCATATTTTTAAATTTTTAAATTCTGACATTACTTCTTTTACTGTTAGTTATAACTTACCTCAGTCACTTAGTCTTTTGTTGTTATTTATCTTTTCACTTGTTATGTCGTATTTCCCATTTTTAAATTTGTAACGTTTAAAACTAGAGCCTTTCTCTGTAACACCCTGAAGAAGGAAGGCTGTGCTTTCCGAGATATTGGAAAATTTATTCCAAAGTTGAATGAGGATGGAGCAGATCAGATTATCACTTTAACTTTTCTTTTTCCAACTTTTTCTCTTGTGACATTACCCATAGTTCTCAATAAATAAGACATGCAACCTAAATGCCATTGTGTAATAGACTCATTTGTGTCACGTCAAGAAAAAAAATAACAAATGTGTGCTAAATATGATTCGCTGATTGGCTTACCCAAACAACCGCTACCCTATGTTACTAAAGAGATTGTAAGACATTAAAGCCAACATTCTCCTTGGGACTATGAAGTATAAAAGCTTAGAAAGTTGTGTGGGTTGGTGAGAAGGTGGTGGGGATATAAATTTCAAAGAAAGAGGAGAAGAGGAGCGGTGTTTGTCATTGGGTGTCAGAAGTCAAAGGAGGATTACATTTTTGTTTAAGGGTTGGCTAGGTCGTAAAAGGTATGTCCCTGGAAATTTAGAGAAATGGGATTTTGATTTGTAAGGTGAGGACATGAGAAAAACTGACATGAATAACGTTTAAAAATATACAGTGGAACCTTGCATAAGTGACAACTCAAAATGTCAAGCCAAGATGGTCGCTGATGGGAGGTGGTTGGATACCAGTCCTTACACCATAATGGGTCAAAAGATGTTTCCATTAGAATGTGGTAGCTGCCAAGACAAGACCCGAGAGTCAATGCCGATGCAATGTTTTATCCAAGGGAAAGTCAATATCGTAGCCACCATAGATGATTAGACCATATTTTTTGAACTGCAGGTCATGAATGCCGAAAAAACGGAATTGGCATTCAATATCTTTCTTCCATTTATCAAATCTGTTGGCAGTATTAGTGGGATTGCGGTTGATGGCAAAGGGTGTAATATTGAGTTGTCTGTTTGTAACAGTGATGTTTTGCTGTGCCAGTAGTGCTTGGGCTTGTGGAGCGACGCTACTGCTCAGTGTAGCTGAAGCAGCTTCATCAGGATGTACCAATTTTTACCTTGTATTATGTATTTCATACCATGAGGTTTAGTGATGGTTGGAATTGTCACTCCATTCCCGTAAATAATGAATTTATGCATTAAAGCCACATTAAGTGTGAATTAAACATGTTTTCCCCTGTCTCCCCTACTAGGTTTGGTTTTGTCCACAAAGCCGAGCCGTTGTCGTATGTTCATATATGTGGGAGGAGGGGCTGGGACAAAAGTGGTAGTACATGTTTACAAAATGGCATCTGTCGTGTCGAGTCCAATGCAAAAATTGTGAAGGCGGGTTTTCATTCCTTTCACTACATCTTGGATCAAAATACACTTTTGAAGGCTTCGCGAACGAACAGGAAATGTGCTCAAGAGTTCTTGAATGGAAAGAAATGGGTTTTAAAGTCTTAAAAAGGACAATGTCTCCAAGATGCATTTGGAGGACAATGTTAGAGGTAAAAGACAACGTTTAATCCTGGGTTAACGGAGTCAGATAATGTTTAACCCTGGGTTAACGTTAACTAGCTTTCGAACAACCTGGCCCAGGAGTACCCAGATAGTGGTATAAACCATAACTTGCCCAACAACTTTTAAGGAGCCATTCTCCACAGCCTCAACATGGGGTCCAGGTGACAGACCACTAAGCTCAGTGCTCTGAAATAGGTTAGTCTGAACTGAAGTTATAAATGCTAGGGAAAACAATGTTAAAAAAGATTTGAGGGGATTAGATTTCAAATCATGGTAGCTGTATGCTTTTAAAGTGAACATATTTACAATACTCACAGATATGCGTGCCTTATTATGTGGAAAATGATATAGATTTCTCTGTCCTATATATATCTTTACAATAATTCAGGTGTTTTCCCAGATGTCACAGTGACCAGAAAACAACCTTCACTAATCTGTCATTGTCAATGCCAATAATGATAAATCTGCAACTATGATTACAATAATGCTGTTCATGCTAAAGGACTTTCAGATACCTTGCTTCATACAAGTGTCTCTACAGTTTATCCAAAGATTGTAGGGGGTGGGAACCTCCCTAAAGTTTTGGATGCCCACATTTCAGATCCTGGTTTAGAACCTGATATCTTACCAGATAAAAACTCCTCTTGAAGCCATCCAGTGTCTATCCCAGACTCTCCAAAGAACTGCACTCTCGAGGGGGCCAACAAACTTTTTTCTGTCGTAGCTGCCTGATGCCATCCAGCAAAAGATTCTGCCTGCTTACTCTAACTTCAATTTGCTCATACTGTTTTACTTTCATGTATAGCAACCTCAAGATGTCATCAAGGCTGAGAAAAGAAATATGCACAAAATGTTATTCTGATATAAAATGTGCTTAATTTGCTCAGTATCACTTACAAGGTAATCAAGCTGATTAAAAATAATTTATAACTTCACAAGGTTGCTGAGCACTTAAGTTTCATAATGGAAAAAAAAGAACATGATAAAAATAAACTAGAAGAAGTAAGGGAATATCTTAATTCATAAAAAATAGACTTTGAGAAAACCTACCCATGATAAGTATTTGACAAGTGATTTTGCACTAGATGTCTTTCCTCTGCTTGACCCAGAGTAAGACGAAAACTAGCAACAAACTCACATATCTCAAACAAACACTTTTTAACTTGCTGAAGGTGAATTCCAGTCTGTTGGTAGTAGTTTCTCCTAAATTTAAATGCTTGTCGTCAAAACAAGCAACCCATTGCTCCCTTATAGGCTGTCAATTCTCCATAAAGTACTCAATGACACTTCTAATGTTTTGAACGTTTCATTTCATCAAGATGTGTCCAGTTTCACTCAAGGTCTTAATATGTGCCAAGAAAGACAAAAGTTCCGATGCCCATAGCCTTTTATCGGATGTATTGCCTTTCTTTTCACAAGTTATTTCGCGTCTGAAGGACCTTAACGTGGGGTAGAGGCGAATGCACAAAGTTGCTGCAAGAAATGAGACTTTAAATACTTCTCATTCTGTAAAGTCCTTGTCAAACATCACAACTTTTGTGTGATCCCAGGAAATACTGTATTTTCTTAATTAAATGCACCTGGCGTTTAATTCAAATTCGGCAGTTTTGACCTGGCATTTTTTTGAGGCTAGCGTTTAATCGGGGTCTGCTGTTTGTTAATGAAATGCGATTTTCAGCCCTTTTCCAGGTTGATTCATTACCAATCCTTAGAAACCTATCAGCAGTTCGTCAGTGCTGGATGATTTTTTCTTAGATTTCCTGAAGTTACAGTATCATGGTACTGTACATATGGCAAGTGTACCATGTTGCAATCAAGATTTGTTTCAGGAACAAACAGCATAAAAATATGAATGATGTAGGACAAATAAATGATATGATCACAAAGTTTTAAGTTTATAAATTACAGTGTCACCAACGCCCTCCCCGTTTGTGTCAGTTAAGGTGTGCAAATTATTTAAGTTTTAATTACATACTAATCTTTGTAAACCACAATTTCATTAAGTTCTTCTTCATAGATGTCTGGCTCCAAATCTGCAAAGGAGTCATTTTCATTTACAGGAGTGGCTTGTTCCAGCGCATTGAAAAATGCTGTGGCTCTTTCTGTGAACTCCTGCTCTTTTTGTGAACTCCTGCTTTCCATCGCTTAGAAAGAAAGTGTGTCAGTAATACAACATGACCATGGATACATTGCTATGTTTTATTTTGCTGTGCAGCAACTATCTTAGTTATGTTACGCTGGTATTTTTCCTTTCAATGTTTATTAAAATACCAAAACAGCATATTGTACTTGGTATGTTGTAACAAGAGGTTACTACTTACTTGTAACTGGGCCTTGTGACTTTGACCCTGAATAAACGCCAGGACCCCAATCAAACGCAGGGGCGCTATTAAGTGCCCCCAGCATTTAATCAAAACTGGCAGTTTTGACCTGGCATTTTTTTGAGGGCGGCATTTAATCAAGAAAATCCGGTGTAATGTTTTTTTAAATAGTTAAACAGTTGCTTGTATGACTTCTTTTGTTTCCTCTGCTACAATGAACATGGCCACAATCTCGCTAAGTCTGTCACCCTCTATAGACATAAGCAAGTAAACAGGCATTCGCAGATCTAATAACTTACGCGTGGCATCTACCAAGAGAATTTGTGACAAATGGGCTTACATGTTTTGCATGTTTACGTCCTGATAGAAGAGACCTTTGAAATTGTTTTCGTCTTCAGCAGCCACCTCTGTGAGGCAACCTGGCTGTTGCTTCAGACAATCTATTACATTTTGAAGATCATTTCCTGGAAATCTTTCTTTGCATTTTGTTGTATATTAGAAATGTCTATCAATGTCACCCTTTTGCCAGTGGCAGTTTCAATTTTCTGCTGCATCTTGATAGCATCCTTAATATCTTTTGTGAATATTTTATTTTGTGCGGCTTGTTGACAAAGAAGGCACTCATAAATTTCTTTTTGCCTGGGCAACTTAGGCTTCTTCACGGTATTCTGGAATGGCATCTGTAGTCATCCCTGACCAAATCAGGGAACACTTCAGTTTGCATCGACTCTCCTGGAAAGGGGAATATTTCTGGCAAACTTGGCAAGCTTTCAGCACTTAACATGGCCTGAGTAATCAAGTGTGGACTTGCACTAACTTCACCTTCTTCACTAGCACAAGCAATACTGCCATCATCTATCTGATCCAATTAATCCATTTCAGGTCCTTACCAAAGTCTTGAATGGCAACCTCTTCATATAATTGTGTTAACAACTACAATCGTTGACAAGCAGATAGCTTAATGACACTTTCTAGAAAATTTCGTGGTAAGATTTTCTTTCGTATGGGATTACGTACTGGGGAAGCATGAATCAAGGATTGTCAATTGGGCTTGATAACTTGTCATTGCCAAAGTAATTGATTCCCAGTGTCTCCTCAGCTTCATCCACTGACCTGTATTGAGCACTAAGTTTCTTGGTGACCTTGCTTCGACACATACTTCCTAAAAGAGGGAAAAGACAAGATGAAAACATTAATTATGATATTAAGATCCAACTGTTTAACTACAAAAATATAAATGACAACCACTCTATTAATTTTATTAGTACTGACTTGGTATAGCATAGTTGAATCAGGAAGGTTGCCAAAAAGCATATACTATTATGTCAAGATTAGGACACTGTATGTGCAATGTATGTCAATGTTAAAGATAACATAAATAACTTTAGTCAATAAATACTGATTAAAAGATTTACATACCAGATCTTATAGGGTGACCAGTATGCTCTGCTAAGGCCTCTTGACAGCTGTTCCAGAATGATGTTGATTTGGTATGTGGCCAAGGTTTTGCCACCCACTTGCAATCTTCTCCATGGTCACAAAACAAGGCAATATACCGTACCAAGGATTAAATTTCTTGGTCTGTCCAGGGAGCCCTGACTGATGTATCTTTTGATTGTAATCCCTTTAGGATTTGCAATAAAAAGAAACCTTTAATCATTACTACATGCTTCAAATTCCACAAAAGATGAAGGTTCAAAGGGGAACTGAAGCTAAAACTATTCTTTTTTTTACTTGAGTAAAACAAATAATGCCATATAAAACAACGCCCCATGCTATTTTTAATTGCAAATTGTAAATGCCAATTTAATGTCAAACACAGGGAGTGCTTGCGTGATCACCCGAGCCAGAGGCTCATGATAAAGTGCTTGACAATTCCAGGTGGAATTGGAATTTGGAAATGTTGGTTTTTGAGGAGAGGGGAAAACCAGACTACCTGGAGAAACAACACACAACATTTCTCTCCCAATAAAGGCGACACAACTGATAGCTTCATTTCCAAATGACAGAGATTTTCTTGATCGCAAATTGCAGGCTTCTCTTGACTTAATTCGATGATTTCCCACTTGGACTATCCACTGGTCGCTGCTTCTTTTTGATTTTATTTGGTAAAATAAAGAACCGAAGTTAAATTTAATTTTTAAACCAAGAGATATCGCACACAATTTTGCGGGTTGTTCATCACATGTCATAGCGTGAAAGGCAAATGGTGTTGGTAATGCTACCTGATAAATAGGGGCACTAGAGGGCCAAAGTAGTCCCTGAAGACTTGTTTTAGGGGCCATCTTGAGCTTATTTTGGCTATCTGGGCAAGTGATTAGCTGTACTGAACAAATGAGAACTTACATAAGCAGTTTTCCTAATTCTATAACTTTTAAAAGGGCTGAAAATTTTGAGATAGGTATATATTTTTCGACAAATGCGATCATATCCTTGAATCACGCACCCCCATACAAATATGCTTTTGAATTGTAAACAGATATAACTTAACCACCTCTGATCCAATGCCTGATGAAGTTAAAAACTTTGGTGGCTCTTTTCCATTCACATACATGTACTTAGAGTGGTAAGATTGAAGGTTTTAATCATCCCCTTTTGTTCGCTTTAGTTGCGCAGTGGCCATCTTGTTTTGACATCACATATTTCTTTCCTGAAAGTGAGGCTATGCATGGAAATGTGATATTTCTGGTTTAGAGCTCAGTGCAGTCGTGTCGAATAAAGATCACTGTAGCATGCCTAAATGTCAAAACAATAGGGCAAAATATATTGCAGACTTAGCCTTTCACCAATTCCCGAAAGATAAAGCACTAGGAAAGGCGTGGATCTTGAAAACTCGATGAGATGCCGGCACCACATGCAATGTTTACATATTCATCCTTAATTTTTGCAGATTACTAACAGCAGAATAGTTTGTTCTTAGCATTTCAAGCAGTCCGACTTAAAAAAAAACCTTCACAGGGAAGGATGTTCTGGTCAACAATGCAGTCCACAGCATTTTCAAGTGGACAAATTCGAGCAAAAGAAAGTCTCCTAAAAAGCGCCAGTTTCAGCACTTGTAGCAATTTGGCAAGTCTGTCACAGGTAACTCTCTTGGAATATTTGCTCATATAATAGTTACTTAAAAGCTGGAGCTGAAAAAAAACATTTCTCTTATCTATAGTCTTGACCACAAGCCAAGCTGAAAATGTACCGTGTCTGGAAGATTTTAGTGATTGTGTTGCAATGGAAGCGCAACCGGAAATGCATTGTCAAAGCCAAGTTGGCCCTGTGACTGAGGAACTGTGTGAAACAATATGCACCCCAACTTTAAATGGTCATGATTACTTTTCCTTTGGTGCCCCTGAAATGTCTATTGAGGAAATGCTAGAGGCAGGACAAGAGGATTGAGGATCTGGAGGCCATGTTAGAAAAGCAAACACTATTTGGGTGGCTGCAAATGAAACCTGAAAAATGTATAAAGTTTTATATGGGTTTCCCTTCTTTTGAAGTACTTGTGACCACATTTAGAACTTTGAGACCCACTGCAGAAAATATGTATTCATGGTCGCAAATGCAGTGCCTTAGGAGTAAAGGAATAAGGGATGTTGAACAGTTTAGGAAGACCATGAAAAATTGTAAACTTGGTTTGTTTGATCAGTTTTATTTATTGCTTGAAAAGTTACAGGTGGGTACTGTAAACCAGGTGTTAGCAGACAATTTCAATGTATCGCAAACAACTCTAAGCCAAATTTTTATTACCTGGCCAAATTTTCTTTATTTCATGCTGAGTAGTTTTTGCAGTTGGCCATCTCGGCCCGAGATTCAGAAATGCATGCCAGACTGTTTCAAAAAAACATATCCAAGTTGTAGGGGAATCATTGATGCGTCTGAAATAAGGGTTCAAGCACCATCAAGCATGATTTTGAACAGTCAGATGTATTCATCATACAAGGGGCAAACAACTTGCAAGGGGAATGTTGTAATTTCACCTTCCAGAGAAATTATTCACATAAGTTCACTTTTTGAGGGCTCTTTATCAGACAAACAGCTGGTAAGGCAGTCTGGGCTTCTCTTGGGGATCAGCTTATGGCTGATAAAGGTTTTGTTATTCAGGATCTTTTAACTCCCCTTGGATGTGAAGTTGTCATGCCTTCATTTCTTTCCAGTAAGGGACAGTTTTCTAAAAATGACTTCCAAGAAAGCAAAAAAATACACAACCTATGTGTTCATGTTGAAAGCGCGATTAGGAGGGTTAAAGAGTTTCATTACTTTGATCGGGTAATCCTCCTCACTGTTGCAGGAAGCATAAATCAGATATGGAGTGTAGCTTGTTTAATAACCAACTTTCAGGCACCCTTAATTTATGAACGGTAAACTGAATTTTTTTTTCACATGAAGTAGAATGTTGTTGTGCACTTGATAAACTTTTGGTAGTCTTTAAAACAATATATATATAGAACAAATTAAACCGTGTAGTTGAAAAAGAAATCAAGCTTCTTGTATTAAGCTCTGAGAACCTTTCCCTACATCATACTGTATGTAACATGTTATGGACTAGAATCCTGTCAACCAAAGATAATACAATCCTCTTACTTTAATTAAACAAGATGTGTTCACATTTTCAAACAACATTTATATTTCTCAATTAAATTTTGATTTTTTAGCTTCCTTCAGCAAAAAATGGCTTGCCTGTTATTAGTTACAGCGCAGTTATTGTTCATCATTAATGTTCACCCTATAGAAGACACATGAAAGTTGAAATAAAACATGTTGAGTTTTTCAAGTAATATATCAAAAACTAGTGCAAGTGTTTCATCAGGGGTTCCAAACACCAAGAAAATAATGAAAGCATGAGGCCGCAGGCCGAGTGCTTTTATTGTTTCGAGGTGTTTGGAACACCTCATGAAACACGAAGCACGAGTTTTTGATATGGCTTCTCAAATGAAACAATAGGAAATTATGCAGTGACATGTTTTCGCAAACGAAACAATAAGAAAGTATGCAGTGTTAAATATTTCCCCTTTTCCGAAAGAACGCGTTTGTATGCATGATTCATTAGTGTCTAACCACGAGCATGGAAGGAGTGGCACGGTGTAGGAGCCAAAAATGGTTTACGAAGAAGAGAATTAAGAAAGTCGTATTCCTCATCATCAAGGTATACAAACAAATACGCGTAAACAATTTTAACGAACAGCGAATTGCTCGGGTAAAGAAAAATATCCATTCCTTCGGGAGGTTCATTCAGATATTACCTGATTTACATTAGGTTTCAAAGCGCTGGACTTACATATTAAGGAAATCGTTATGCTTGAGTCTGAATTGTTGGCAAAGAAAATTTGTCATTGAATTGGAGCAAAACATAGCTAAAGAGATATCCACCGAAAACTGTTTATGGAACAGTATTTAGTATCGGACGCTATGTGTATTTAAAACAGTTTTAATTTCCAATTTCATGAGTTTTATTGTTAAAATTATTTTATTAAAATGCAAGTTCCCAAGGACGCTAATTTTTTTTAAATTCTGTTCTTATGGTTAATTTCTTTTGTTTTGATGCATGAATCTTGATATCCAATGAGGAATCAGATGAAAGCAACGTGTGGTTTGGATACCATATCCAAAACACGTGTGGTTTTCATCTAGGTTTTCATTGGGTATCAAAACTCATGCACGTGACAAATTTAGCCATTTTTTATTGGCTATCAAACTTTTGAATTATTGTTGAGTTTAAGAAGCATTTCAGAAAAATAGTCAGCATCAAAGTAAATTCTTTCACAAATGAAACTCTGCGCAAATAAACCAAAAAATCCCCCAGTGCACTACCTGTTAGCCCCATGCAACCCATGGCTTGGTAATAATAAGCATGGGTCTTTCTTAAACTAAAGGTACCACATCTTTCCTTTGCCTTCAGATACTTAAGGTCTGACAAATAGTCAGACATGGTGCATTTAATTTCCAACAGACCCCATGAAGGATATTCTGTTGCATCATAAACCCTTCTATCTGGGCTACAGCCTAGGTGTGGGAGGGAAGGGTTTATCACAAAGCCCACTGGAAAAACAATTTTATTCTACCAAACTGTCGAACATATTGTTGAGCTGCTTCTTCCTCGTGCTCTATGCCATACTTCATGGCTGCTGTTTGCACAAGTTTGCTGTTCAAAAGCCTGGCTGAAAGCGTTTCCTGATCCCTTCTTCTGGAGCAGATTTGCTTAAAGTTTGAGGCTGTTAGACGATGCTTTTGGTAGGCGGTGCCAGTCCCTAGAAGCATATTGTTCTCTTGTCTTCTCTTTATATTCTAAGGCCTGTTCCATGGTGACAGTCAGGGAGTCATAGTGCAGTTGTTGTTTCTCATGCAGACAGTACAGTTGGAGGGTAGGTAAAAACTGGATCCTGAAAGTCAGGCACAGAAAGACCGAGGTTTGTTGCAGCTGCAGTCTTTTTACTTGGAAGGGACTGTTGGTAGGACAAAACAGATCCTTTGGGAACTAGCCCATATTTGCTCTCTGTTAATGGGACATCTTTATCATCATCTAGCAATACTCTCAGAAAACCAGGCTTAGGATTAAGCCCCTCAAATATTGGACTTAGGATCTCTGGTAAATCAAGAGACGAGAGTGGCTCTTCAAAAGCCTTAAAAACAGTACTTGTCACACCAGAGACTTTTCGTTTCTTTTTTACTTGGGCTAACTGCTGGGTGGGATTCTTTAATTTTTGTACAGTGACATCCATAACTGGGCGAGGCTTGACACCATCTACTCGGTTAGGGATATGCCAAGTCTGTAAATCAAACATTAAAATATTGCCTGATAAATTCTGGTTTGGAAGATAGACATAAGACATTTTTCCTAGGTTAACTTTGCTTCCATTCAGTATGCACTATTGCTTTCAACTGATTATCATTTAATGGAATTTTTCTTCCTTTTCCTCCTTTCATTATTTGCCTTGGCATTCAGCTTCGGCAATTAATTGATCTGCTCACCACTGACAAATCATGATATTTTGCTCAACCTCATGCAATAATTATCAATTGTTGACACAAATGTGACACAAGTCTAGTGTGTAATCTCCCATTCTAACCTGAGGTCTCTATGTTTTAGATATAACTGGTGGCACACATTTCATTCCTAGCATCTGGTAATGCGCCAGAGTGTACATTAAGCCAATGATATGATGGCATAGCCCCTGGCCAGCAGCGCAACTGCAACAAAACGAATCAACACAAGGCTCTCTTCCATGTTTGAACACAACAAGATTATGCGGCTCTTCATTTTTCTTCATGCTTCTGTAGCACTTCAATGTTATTTAGGAAAGAGACAATGGACTTTAAGAGAAGCCAATTACGTCAATATAATTCATGTGCTTGACCTATAAGGGCATCTGACATATAGGGGCGTCTGACAAATAGGGGTGTCTGAAATATAGGGGCATCTGACAGATACGGGTATCTTACAAATAGGGGCATCTGACATATAGGGGCATCTGACAAATAAGGGCATCTGAAATATAGGGGTATCTGACATATAGGGGCATCTGAAAAATAGTAGCCTCTGACAAATAGGGGCATCTGATATATCTCGTCTGACTTTTAGGGGCTTTTGACCTACAGGGGCATCTTACATATATAGGGGCATCTGACCTTTAGTGGCATGAGATGAAAGGGGCAGTGACACAACCAAAATTCTCTCTGCTAATGTTTGCTGTTGCCATTCCAAGGCAGGCCCTTGTACTTTTTTTATTTCAGCATTTTTAAATATAGCTATGATCACTATTATACTATACAGCAATAAGAGCATGGAATTCCATTGATTTGTGCTCTGTAGAATGGATCAACATAATTGGTGTGGATCATATATGTTGCAACCTTTGAATAGTCCTTCTTTGAACCCATTCTTTGAACTTTGATCAGCAACTGGTGATTGCGCCTAGAATAAAATACGCTCCAATGATTTTTTAGAACAATGAACATTGCATCTATTTACATTTGTGTCGAGCTTTGAAAGATGCAAGTGCTGTTTATCAAGTACATGCATATACATAATATTACTCAAACAATAAAGAAGTTTGGGCGTTTGCCGCAATTGAGTCACATTCCAGCAGATTTTCAATTTTTCTCCCATTGGATTTGGTTTTCATGCACCTTTTTATGACGTCGTAATTAAGATGAAGCGGTCAATCAAAGACTGAACAATCAATTAATCAAGCCTTCATGCAATCAATTTAAAACAGTTTCAGTCGAAAGTACATGAATTTTGAATGACACTTATCTTAGGCTTCTAAATTTCCTTTGCAAATATAACCTATTGTGGTTGAAAAAGTGGAAGAACACAACAATTCAGGTACTATTTTTCTTGTTCCATTTGATTTAAAAAATTGTTTGCCAAAATCCCCAGGTAATTTCTGTAATTGTTACTTCAGTTTAACTCTTCTCTACGTAATGTGGGTTCTCTAAAATTATTGTCCTTAATTACTCTGAATCCAACCTGAGAAGTTCATTTCTAACTGGTTAAATAATTTAATAAGATATTACATAATTAACAGTTATAGAGTAAATATTAGAAATCCACTTTCATTCAAACATGCAAACTGGAAAATCGAAAATTGCCGCTTTGTGTTTCAATAGGAAAGTTTGATAGAATTTGAAAAAATGCTTTTTATCGTTATGATCACTCACTATTATTAACTTTTTGTTTTAAGTTTACAGTCTGGACATTAAATGTTATAGTAATTCTTGGTCGTGGTTGCATTAGTGTTTTTTCTCCTTCAACTTTTGATATTTTCTATTAGTTTGTCACTGTTAAAATCGGTGCCCCTTTCGGCCACAGTTCCAGCATTTGCCTTTTGCAGCTTCTGACAATTTGAAAAGATTTATTTCATGTTCAATGCCAATTCAAAGGCAGTATGGACTGTGAAGCTCTAGTTGGGGTTACTTTATGGTCTTCCCAACATTTTCGCTATAGGTCCTTATAAGCAATAATTCTTTTCACTTTTTATAACCAAATGTCCAATGAATAATTTGACTATTCCTATCTTGTAAATCAGTTTGGAATCTCAACAAATGTTCATGGTTTTCGAGTCCTTTATTATCCTAGAATTACTAGTGTTTGTAAGGTAGTTTGGCCAGGTTTATGGTGCTTGTTTCTTTACAAAAGCGTTCGTTAATACCTATTGTAGTCAGTTCTTGGCTCCATCTAAAATCCTACGGTTGTATTTCTGCATGGTCCACTCTAAGGAATAAAGTTAAACCTATACGTCATTTGACAGGAGATCTAAACAGGTGTTCAGGCGTATGTTCTTTAAAATAGTCTCTTATATGCATAACAGTAACATCTCTGTAACAATGATGTATAATGCTGATGTATAAGGATGTATGTATGATGTAATATGAGCAAAATTAGTTTACCTCTATCTTGTTCCCACCTTTCTTCAATTAACTTTTCCCATTCTTCCTTTCTTCTTTGGTCCTAATCTTTTTGCCGAACCATTTTTCGGGCATCATCTACTGATCACAGGGGAACTGATCAACATAGTCAACCAAGCATATATAATTGCCCAGTAAATACTATGGGAAAATACAAACTTGTCATACAATGCTCTGGCCATGCACATTGCATGTGGAAAGGTAAAATCAAAGGAAGGTCTTGTTTGTTATTGATAAGTGCATTACATTAAAGTGTGTCGCATTGACTGCTGTTAGAATTTTTCTTGTATTCTATAAAGAATGTGACCTGGTTTTACCGTTAAGGTTTCAAAGAATGGCCATGCTCAAACCATTAAGACACCTACCATACCACAAAACTTTTATTTTATTACTGTATGTGATACAGTGTCTCTGCAGTTACAAATTTCAATGTCACGCTTGTATCGTATCTTCAACTGCTGCAGAGCAAAATGGCCAACATAATTTTGGATCTTTTGTCTCCCTTTTTCAGCAGGGCCTTTAAGCTCTTAGCTGGCTTACCCTTTATGAAGCCAAGACTGCTGATTAGCTATGTACTGCACTCGTCGATTTTGTTTTCGAGTGTGCAATAAATTTTAGCGTCCATTATTATAACACAAGTAGCTATGGTTATTTTAACCTCCCAAAGTCTTATATGAACTGTAATTAAGAGCGACTTACTGTAATGATCACCTATACCTATGCAAGATAGAAAAAATCGATTTTCTGAAAATTTGTCAGGAAGAAGGTTTTTACCAACTTGTTTCAAAACTGTTGGTTGTTTGGATTTTTATTTTCTTCTCCAGACCCATTTCAGGGTCAACGCTCAAGATAATAATCGCGATGTGAAAGGTCAAAATGTCAAGCGATTACCTCAAGTGCCTGGTTTCAAGATGCTGTCAAATTTTTGCGTTTTATTTACCCAAGCTAGATTTGTGATAAAAAGTAAGATGAAGTGATACTTTTATCCAGAAAAATTGTTTTGGGTGGTAAATTCATGTACCAGATTGGCTTTCTGGGCATGAATTTGACCTAAATTTGGACGTGACGCGACATTGCTGTCGTGTATAATTTTGAAAATTTGTTAAAAATTCAGGTTCAAATTACATGTGGATCTGACAACGCGAAATAAGTACATAAACATTATATTTCAATAATATGGGTTAGCTTCTCCAGCCATGCAAAATATTTTGGCTTGCCAGCCTTTGCAAAAAGTGCAATTTCAGGGCCGAGTTTGGCTCTTTTAGGGGCAAAATACAAAAGGTGGTCTGGAAAAGAAAATAAAAATCCAAACAACTTCAAAGTTACAGTTTTGAGACAAGTTAGTAAAAACCTTCTTCCTGACAAATTTTTAGAAAATCAATTTTTTTCTATCTTGCATAGGTATAGGTGATCGTTGCAGCAAATAGCTCTTAACAGCTCCCTGCATAAGAGATTGAATGCCAAGTTCCCTTGCACACAAATTGGATGTGGCTGCGAATTGATAATCCCTCAGCAAGCCATCCTTCGTGATTGCAATGTCTTTCTCGCACTTAACATGTATCTTTCCATGCTTCTTTTTTATTCTTGAACCTTCTGTTCTTCCTCGCTTTTGTTGTCCTCTCCATCTGAATCATCTTAACTGGAAGAATCGGGTCAATACAAAGGTCTTCCATTTTTTCTTCTATTTCTCAGGGGTCTTGGTGCAGCTCTGCTTTTTGGCTGTCCTCCAGAAACTCTACCCATGAATTTCGGAGACTAGGGTCTGGCACACGTCCTGACCATCAATTCTGTAAGTCAGCGCTTTGTCATTAGGGTAATATTTTTTGGCCATTAAGGTAGTGACTGCCATTGTTAATCGATTGACAATTCTGAGAGTCTTGTTGCCCATGTAGCATGCAACTGTGGCAATCTCATTGGCTCTATTATAATCCAACTGTATGGACATGTGGCTTGGTTTGCTCTCTATTGGGTTGATGTTGACAGAGGGCATCCTGGAGAGGTCTAGCAGCCTCAGTGTTTCCCAGTCGCCACAATGTGTGTCTACTAACTTTTCTGTGTACCATGTCGGGTTTGTTACTGCCTAACTCAATTTCTCTTCCCCAATCTGAATTAACCAGGTCAGGTTGTCTTTACAAACAAAACTCATCTTCGAAAGAATGTCTTCTCTATCTATTTGTGTTTTTTACTGCATTGAATTCACTCAGCTCGATGAATTTGATTAACGCGATAACGTTTTTAGCAGACTGTTCCAGACAATTGAGGCCTAGTTTCATGGCTATCACGAGGCCCCTGGCTGCCACATTGAGACATCGTCTTAAGGTAATTCTCTTGAAATTGTTCTATGATCAAACTTTTTTGAAACTTGGCTTAATGAACATTCATGGTATGAACATTTTAAAAATGCAATAAAAGAATGGGGTCACTGTGCTTGTTTACGCGTCAGCAGGCTCTTAAAATGGGGTATTTTTACTGGTTGTGCGTTAAAAGTTCGAATCACCTTTGTACAGAATTAAATCTTGGTTACTTGAAAGGCACAAAGTTTTGTCTTGAAAGTTAAGCTTCATTTATTGACATAAGCAGTATTGCTTCATTTAGCCCGTTTTTGATTGCTTGTTTGGGGGAATATTGCACTTTTTCAGACATTTCCGCGGTTAGCTTGAGGTTCTCACCATGGCCAAAATACACCCAGTTGGGAACTATTTTCCAAAAAAAAAAAATCATGTTCTACTATCAAACTTTTTTTCCTCTTCAAATAAGTTCTTCATGAGACTGTTCCTAGCAAGAGGGTGACAAAGGGGGGGGGGGGGGGTCATGATCCCGTTTCACGCATAATTTTTAACAAAATTCACGTGTCACGCGCAGTTTAAACAAAATTTAACTAATCACAAAATTCAATGTACGTCAATTGAAGGTGTTACCTGATCCGCTGTCATTAAAACAAAGGTGCCAAGAGACCATATTCATATGTCCAGAAAGAGACTGTGGTTCACGATTCATGATAGCAAATACTGCAATAATCACATGTTTGTTTCAGGAAGTAGTCAATTAAGATGTAGATTGCAATTGCAATGTTTCAGCTCCTTCCAGTTTTAATCAGGCAATGATTTCAACCAGTTACACGACACCATTTGCTGTATATTACGATTGTATTGCTGTAGTAAAGACGGTACTACCTAATCCTAAAGGGAATAGTGGCTGGGTTTGGTGAACATGCTGAGAAAATCCTGAAACCGGTGACCAAAATCACAGGCATTTAAGTGTCTAGAGCTCGATGTGACAAAGAAATAACTATGCCAAAGCGAGTACGAATTGATCTTGATAAAGAGTTGATCGCATTGAGGTCAAGGGAATCTTCTCTTTGATCTTCTAGCTGCTGATTCTCTTTCTTCTTTGTCAGAGCCAGTCATATTCCGAATCTTGATGGGCGTTTTCAAAGGTTACTCTTTCCCCCATAGGTAACTCTTTTTCGTACATATTCAAGGGAAGCGTTCCAATACGTTTATCGAGTTAGCAAATAGCTATCATCGGACCATAAAAATCACGGCTGAAATTTCAGATACAGAAATAACTTTTGTGGATACATGCGCATATAAGGGCAAAAGATTATGAAAGCGCTACAGGGGTGGGTTTTTATAGATCTCTCTAAGTAGAGGCTGATTTTCTATTAAATGCCATTGTCTCTTAAGAATGTTTTTAAGATTAGGCACAGATGGGAGTAGTTATAGAGGGTCAAACTTAGCCGGATTACTGTCTTCCCCTGTCTTCCCCTGTCTTCCTGCATACTAATAAAAATGCGTTCCTGCATACTAATGAAGTGCCTAGGTAAATCATTACTATTCAAACTGCCTAGGTAAAATGCGTTCCTGCATACTAATTCGGTATAGGTTTACTAATCAGCGTCGCTCTAAACAATACAAACAATAAGGTTGTCTTAACTTGCCCGTTA
>JAHPZR010007767.1:15000-22310 GCA_019787425.1 Platygyra sinensis | reverse complement strand
AAACTCAAAACACCCAAAATCCCTAGGGCTTCAAACAAAATCCAAAAAAACTCCTGGACTAAAATTTATCTCCCAAAAAATGTCATGCCAAATGTCCAAACCATAAAAATTTCCTGAGAGTATTAATAATATAACACAAAAACTAGAAACATAATGGTAATGGATTGTATTTGTTCATTTGTTCATCACACCAGCAACCATCAACCTTTTCTGTCATGGTAACAACACTCAAACACCCAATGACATAATAATTCTGTGGCAACAATAACATTATGCAGAGTGGCAACAACAAGACCACCCTGGGCAAGAAAATTATAAACAACCCTACAAAGTTATTTACCTTAGCTTCATTCACAGCATAAAATATATTTTAATTTCATTCTTGGGTAATTACCCAGGGTGAATTGATGAAAAAAATGTCTGCACATGACTGTGCAGGTAAACATCAACTAAAAAACCAAAACTCAGGGATGCTTCTGCTACTGAAGAGCAATGCAAAATGGCCTGAGTCCCCCACTTAAATCAAGCTTTGCTGCTTGCACCCCCTGCCTAAACAGGAAGCCTGCTTGCAAGCTTAGTTACCCATCTTTTGCTCATCCTTGCCCTGGTGAGAGTGCAGTTCTTGTCTACATCAAATTGGTCTGAGATGACTGGTGAATAGCAGTATAGCAACTCGTTATATTGCAGTGAGTTTCTGGCAGTCTTTTAGCTTCTTCTAGCAACATGGGGTCAGATCCGTTCACAAGCGAGAAGCAGACAGAAAAAAGTGTGCAACATTTCTAAAAATTGTTTTAATGATGGCTGGCAAGTATATGAAGTGGTAATTTGTTACAGTATCAGAGTGGAAATAGTGTTGATAGTGTCTTGTATCTGTTGGGAAAAACAAATTTAATATAGCCAGGTTAGCCTTTAGACATCGAAAGTGGGTGAAATGACTGTCAATGTACTGGAGGCTGCCGCTGACAGCCACCTTGTTCTCTATGACAATTTCTATCTTGTTCAGCATCTACTAGACAAAAAGGCCAAATTTATACATCCTGTAAATTGCAGGTCACTTATTTATAAACAAACTGGTAATAGCCAGCAAGCTGCTTTTGGACACTCGCCGGGTGCTTGGAATCGTATTACGACGCACTTTATTTAGGGCCTGTTTACGTGGGGGGAGGGTGCCCTGGCTAACCAAGCTACCCTGGGAGGGCTAACTTCTCATTCGTTTCTTAAGAAACCGCATTGAAGCGTTTAAATGCTAGACAGGGTAGTCCGCCTACCCTAGGCGGGACAGCTTTTTACCGTGTAAACGGTTGGTACTGGGCTATCCCAGCTGACTGAGGTGAGATAAGCTGCGAAAACATGGCAACGCAAGGTGAATACTTCCGTATTAACCAGTGTTATCTGCCGAACAGAATGACAGTCAATCTGAAGTAATCAATGTAATAGATGAGTTTAAGGCAGAGAACAGGCCCATACCTGTGCAGGAAGCTGAAATAAGCTGAAAAAGAGTTTTTTTGGTCAGCCATTTTTGTTTGTTGTACTTAGTGGGTGCTTAAAAGATAACTCAAGCAACCCACTCACTGTCCCGGTTAGGTGAGTTGCATGTAAAGGCGGGCTGTGTCAGGCGCGGATCCAGGGGAGGTGAAATGGGTGAATTTTCACCCCCCCTTTTTCTGAGCCCCCTTCTTTCTTTTGTTATCCCTCAAATATTGAAATAATATTTGATTTCTCTGACATTATTACAAAAATTCACCCCCATTTCAAAATCCTGGATCCGCCCTTGTGTGTGTCAACCTTTCTAGCCGGGTAGCCCAGTTAGCCAGGGCACCCTTCCTCCATGTTAACAGGCCCTTAGATTCTCATAATCATAGCCCTCACTAGAAATAACGGTTGCACAAATTTGAACAGACAGGGAATTTTTGTTTGGGGACTTTTTACTTGCTCTCTTATTTTTAGGGGCAAAAGTTCACACAGTAATTTTTCACTTATTTGAAGAACTTGTTTTCTTTGATTAGTGGATTCCGGATTCAGGTTTTCGGTTTCTTTCCGGTTCCGGATTCCGGATTTTAGGGTTACCCGACAACAGTCAGGCGATTCCCCGCCGAAACAACAAATGCGTCAAATGCGAATGAACATGAACCGCCAAACGAACGCAAAGGAAACGAAAGCCCGAATCCAACCCAAACCGAACAAACAGACGGCTGAGAAGGCAGAAAACAGCTATGCGACATGACGGAAAAAATAAACGTCTGATCGCAGATTTACAGAGTAATATATCAAAACACTGTACTCTACTTTACACACGGATATCATTGCATCCAGGCCTCGCGGACATGATATCCTGATCCAACACAATTTCACAATTTTATCGTTGTACCAACGATTGAATACCGAAGAAGCAAAATCAAGGTTCTACATACCAACCAAGATATCAACGTTTCCATCGAATCAACTTTATTTGAAAACATTCCAGCTCCTCTTCTTCATACACTCGCTGAATTGAAGCGATCGATTCGGCAACCTCGTGTCTGTTATTATGTAGTCGTGACACATCGGAACCAGAAATCGTCTTTGTAGGTATTCAGAAGCATCGAGAGTTTCCGTTTGGGTATTAACACGAAAAATATTCTTGATATGGACTCTCAGCGGACTTTTAGAAGAGCAAAATCCATCGCTTTGGGGTGTTTACTTCGCAAAACGTTGTGAAACGTTACGAGTATGACGTCATAAGGTGATCTACTGCTGTTAAATTGCGGGCTCAACTGGAACCGGTTTCGGTTAATGGCGGACGAAAAATTCGTAAGTTTATAGCAGCTTTTTTCTACCTGAACTGTGATTATATTCAATTTTATTTGCATCGAAGAATGTTTTGCTATTAAATTGACTATTCTGTGCGAAAAAATGAGGAAAAAATTGATGTCAATTTTCGTCGAACTGGCACTTTAAAGGTCGGCACACATATTGTACACGTGACGAGGGGACTAGTCCTCGCGACTACAGAAAATTACTGTTTCGAAGCTTTCTTCGATTTTCTTAACGACAGTTTTGTCCATCGCAAAAAACATTGGTTGACAGTTGGTTGTTTAAGTGGTCCACGCCATCATTTCGTGACGTTTGATGTTAGTTGGAGATCCAATAAATTCCAGATTACTTTGCAACGATCCGCTTTCCGCTATACTCGCACAATATCGACCATCCAACTGACTCGTCTTAAATCACGCTAAGATCCTGTAATGGAGTAAAAAGAAAGGCATGGAAAGATCTTGGTTGTTTACCATTTACACAAAAAATCCGGAAAATTTCGGATGGAATGTAAGTTGAAAGATTAATTTTGTGTCCCCGAACGGAAATTTTCTCGGGAAAACGGGATTTCTTGAAAGGTAGCCCAAAATTCCCAAACTAAATTTCCGAATGGAAAATGTGCGTTCCATTTGCTAGTCCTCACTAGTTCCGGGCCTTTTGGCTTGGATCGTCTTTGATCCTATCTTCCGGGAAAACGTCGTGGAAATGGAACAAGCCGCATCCCACTGAAAATTTCCATTTGGGATTTGACGCGTACCATTTACTACAACTGTCGACCAACCGGTTCTTCCGAGTAAACGGTAAACAACCCTTATCTTAGTCGTTGTTGTTTCTTTTCAAACCACAACTGAGTAATATCCCGCGATTACAGTTACTATTTTAAACAATTAAAATTGTTTTGCGTGTCGGGCAACCTGTATTAAATGCGAAAAATAAATTGCACCAATTTGTTTTGAACTTGAATGTATCGCTCATCCCCCGGACGTTTAGTCGGGTAGTTCAAAACTTTTCCTGGCCCCTGAGGGTGGGGCATTTGCTACAATAGGTCACCCAGGTGGGGGAAGGAAGGGGCCTAAGGTAATATTATCTAAATGATGCACATTTTTAGTTCTTTTCTTTAAATATTCTGAATGCCTCCAACAAAACATTTACAAACTGCCGCAAAGTTTGAATGTGTTTAGTTAAACACAAAAGATAGACAAGCTCGTCAAGGTAGCGTGTAGCCACGGTGTGAACAGGTAGTTTCAGTAATAAAACAAGTTTATTAAAACAAAATTTAAACATGAATAAACCTCATTTGGGTCTTGCACTTTTCAAGTGAACCCAAGCCCCACCCTCACCCCTTGATGTGCAAATAATTCCCTTGGAAACCAAAGATAACGGACTGAAAGAGGCCGCCAGAGTATTGTGGGCAAGACGTTTCATTCATTTATTTGGAACAAGAGACTATTGGAACAATTCTTTCATTTTTTAACTCATTTAAACACAATTTGGCCTCGCCCCATTGGTCGAGCATCTGCTGCCTTCTAGAAGCTTTACTGTGGGAATTTGTGCCAATGTCTTAGCCCCACCTAGACGTATTCTCCCCCCAAAAAAAGCGATTGAGGGGGCAAGGGGAGAGGGTGGTGGTGGAAGAGATAAGCCGGCCTTGAACTGTCGAGCACATAACGCCTGGGAACCAGCGCGTGGGGCTTTATTTCAAAGCTCTTTTAGATTTTCTATTTAGCAGTTGGTGATAAATTTTGCTCCTTCCTTATTAAAAATGCAGTATCCAAAAGTCCACATGCACACAATAACTTTCACTTACCTAACATGTATAGAGCTCCATTCTCATGGATATGTGTCTGTGCCACTGAGTCGGACGAACTCGAATGTATCGAGCTTCAATGACTGGGTTCAGGTCATGATTAACAACTGAATCTGAATCTGTGTTTCCTTGAAAGAGCTGAGTGAAATAGAAAATCTATAGATGCAAACTATATTTCTCAGGTATTCTAAGTAAAATGGAAAGTGATCGGGTTTTCTTACATCTGGCAATGCCTTGTTGAAACACCAAAAATGTTATCTGAGCTTCTCACTGTGTTAGCTATTCGGCCTTTAATTTTTTTTTTCAGATTTAAATTCTTACATTGTAGAATCAGGCTCAAAAGTAAAAATTTGTCCGTGAGACCATTTCCATGACTGAGTTTGAAGAACACTGGTCCAATATTTCTGGAGATATTCTTAATTCAGTATTTAATTGTTGAAGTGGAACTATTTCTGACGTCATCACTTTCCTCATTTGCATAATACAAAACCGTGAATAACTCTAAAACGGAAAGAGATATTCCAAAAAGGGAAACACCATTCTGCTTTACTTTGAAAATCCTTTAAAATAAGCAGCAATTATTTTTTACTTCATGGGCACTTTAAGGGATCCACACTCTTTATGATAGAATCAAAAATTATAGTAACCTTATTAGTAAATGTTTATCAAAGCACATAAAGTTCTTTCTTTTATTTTAATATTTTATAGTAGGTATTTATCCTTGTAAAGCGCCATTGAATCATCATCATCATCATCATCATCATCATCATCATCATTATTATTATTATTATTATTATTATTATTATTATTATTATCATCCTCGTTCCCAGGGCCTTTTCCCTAGCTTGGGGGCGGGGCGGGAAAAGGCCCTGGCATCGGCTGGTCACGTGCCCACTTTACACCCTGAAATCCTGGGTGTAATAAATTAGCGAGTTTGCATAATCAGAAGTGTGAAGATTACGGAGAAACTGTGCTTTTCGAGTTGGATCTGCTTTTAAACGTTGAAACTTTGCGTCGTTTTGTTCAGTCAAAGCCACTTCAAGTAATGTTTTGAGTATTTACTGAAAGGCAAAGATATTGCTGCCGTTCTACCGACTGGCTAGGCAAATCTCTGCTGTTTTAGCGTCTACCGGATTCTTGTCTGTCAAGGCGGACAATAATATTTTTGTAAAATACACGAATTCTACGATTCGTGACATTTATACATTTGCCGATTTCTGTTCAGTCACTCGACCATTTTGTCGCTTCACTCGTGTTTATGAAGGGCACTTCATGCTGTATTCTAAGGAGTAATTTTAAGTAGAGCTGAGCCGTTGGATCGTGCTATCGCAAATTTTTAGAGGGTCGTAGGTCTGCATGATTTCCGCTGTTATCTGCATGTCGCTTCGTCGAGTTTGACACCTCTGTAATTTGCCATATGTAAAGGCTCATTTCTATTGCAAGATATTTTTTTAAGTCTCCAAGTATTTGTTTTTTGAGGGAAAAATATGACGCTGTAGTGAGTTTACCGTGAACATTTTGCTTACTTGCATCATATTGCGACGCCGGGCCCGGCGGTAACTAGAACTGTTTGCAAACACAGTACGTGTAGTTTCTTATCACGGATATCATATTTGCCTCCGTGCGGTTTTCTTAAGAGACGCCCTAGCTTTACTTCGAGAAATACGCTTGTCTACAGAAATTCTTATGTTTCTCGCAGCTATGGTCCGACTTATGTTTCGGCTGGAGCTTGACGTATAGGTTTATTCCTCCTTTGATCGTTCTGGCACCACAGGATTCAAAATGTAGCTATTTACCCGCAAGTCTGTTGATTGTTTGTTCGGCCTAGCTCAAAAAGTTTGCCATTGCACGCAACTCAACTTCAAATTACTCCTTACAAAACAGGATGAAGTGCCCTTCATAAACACGAGTGAAGCTCCAAAATGGTCAAATGACCAAACGGAAAACGGCAAATGCATAAATGCCACGAACCGTAGAATTCGTGTAAGTTATAAAATATTATTGTCCTCCTTGACAGGCAAGAAATCCGGTAGACGCTGTAACAGCAGAGATTTGCCAAGCCAGTCGGTCGGAACGGCAACAATGTCTTTGCCTTTCAGTCAATATTCAAAACATTACTTGAAGTGGCTTTTACTGAACAAAAAGACGCAGAGTTTCAACGTTTAAAAGCAGATCCAAGTCGAAAAGCACAGCCAGTTTCTCCGCGTCATGATTTTGGTACTTTTGATTATGCAAACTCGCTAATTTATTACACCCAGGATTTCAGGGTGTAAAGTGGGCACGTGACCAGCCGATGCCAGGGCCTTTTCCCGCCCCGCCCCCAAGCCAGGGAAAAGGCCCTGGGAACGAGGTTGTATTATTATGTGAAACGACTAGCCAAATATGTAGTACATACATCTAAAACAATTTTTCGTCCAATCCTGCAGGACATAAGTGCAAACAGTCAACACTTGCTAATGGGACATTTTATCTCAAGAGGTGACGCGAAAAACCCCATAGGCCCTTTGTACGACCTTTACGCAGTGGGACTTCCAACTGACATAAAGGCAGGTCCAGGTGGACTGGTACGAATTGCACTGTTTTGGAAGTCCCACTGTGCAACTTGCTCACCAGCATGTGTGATTTTGTACCATGTGACCAGAACGTGCAAAGGGCCTATTGCTGTATTCTTACTCCGTGACATGACGAACAGTGCACTTGAAACGTCACG
>JAHPZR010007767.1:0-5000 GCA_019787425.1 Platygyra sinensis | reverse complement strand
ATCATGCCGCCCAACAGGCCAGGTTACACTTCAAAGCTGGCGGGGGAAAGACTAGTAGCTGGTCATCTCGGCTTAACGACAATAATCAGTGGCTGCAGGTGGATCTTCAACGAACGACAAGAGTAGCAGGTATAGCGACACAAGGAAGGAATGCTCACGGGCAGTGGGTTACTCAATACAAGCTGCAGTACGGTGAAGATGGATACTCCTTCAAGTTTTATAGGCAAAATGGAGATCATTCAGATACGGTATGAATCGGCAGCTGCTAAAGAATGTAGTTATGTTCTCTTTTAAAAACGGCAAACTAACTTCGATCCCAGGCTCTTTCTCTTTAACGGCAAGGGATGCAAACGGGGGAGAACCTGGGATCGAGGTCGAGGACGCACTTGTTTTTCTATTTCGTGACGTTTCAAGTGCACTGTTCGTCATGTCACGGAGTAAGAATACAGCAATAGGCCCTTTGCACGTTCTGGTCACATGGTACAAAATCACACATGCTGGTGAGCAAGTTGCACAGTGGGACTTCCAAAACAGTGCAATTCGTACCAGTCCACCTGGACCTGCCTTTATGTCAGTTGGAAGTCCCACTGCGTAAAGGTCGTACAAAGGGCCTATGGGGTTTTTCGCGTCACCTCTTGAGATAAAATGTCCCATTAGCAAGTGTTGACTGTTTGCACTTATGTCCTGCAGGATTGGACGAAAAATTGTTTTAGATGTATGTACTACATATTTGGCTAGTCGTTTCACATAATAATACAACCTCGTTCCCAGGGCCTTTTCCCTGGCTTGGGGGCGGGGCGGGAAAAGGCCCTGGCATCGGCTGGTCACGTGCCCACTTTACACCCTGAAATCCTGGGTGTAATAAATTAGCGAGTTTGCATAATCAAAAGTACCAAAATCATGACGCGGAGAAACTGGCTGTGCTTTTCGACTTGGATCTGCTTTTAAACGTTGAAACTCTGCGTCTTTTTGTTCAGTAAAAGCCACTTCAAGTAATGTTTTGAATATTGACTGAAAGGCAAAGACATTGTTGCCGTTCCGACCGACTGGCTTGGCAAATCTCTGCTGTTACAGCGTCTACCGGATTTCTTGCCTGTCAAGGAGGACAATAATATTTTATAACTTACACGAATTCTACGGTTCGTGGCATTTATGCATTTGCCGTTTTCCGTTTGGTCATTTGACCATTTTGGAGCTTCACTCGTGTTTATGAAGGGCACTTCATCCTGTTTTGTAAGGAGTAATTTGAAGTTGAGTTGCGTGCAATGGCAAACTTTTTGAGCTAGGCCGAACAAACAATCAACAGACTTGCGGGTAAATAGCTACATTTTGAATCCTGTGGTGCCAGAACGATCAAAGGAGGAATAAACCTATACGTCAAGCTCCAGCCGAAACATAAGTCGGACCATAGCTGCGAGAAACATAAGAATTTCTGTAGACAAGCGTATTTCTCGAAGTAAAGCTAGGGCGTCTCTTAAGAAAACCGCACGGAGGCAAATATGATATCCGTGATAAGAAACTACACGTACTGTGTTTGCAAACAGTTCTAGTTACCGCCGGGCCCGGCGTCGCAATATGATGCAAGTAAGCAAAATGTTCACGGTAAACTCACTACAGCGTCATATTTTTCCCTCAAAAAACAAATACTTGGAGACTTAAAAAAATATCTTGCAATAGAAATGAGCCTTTACATATGGCAAATTACAGAGGTGTCAAACTCGACGAAGCGACATGCAGATAACAGCGGAAATCATGCAGACCTACGACCCTCTAAAAATTTGCGATAGCACGATCCAACGGCTCAGCTCTACTTAAAATTACTCCTTAGAATACAGCATGAAGTGCCCTTCATAAACACGAGTGAAGCGACAAAATGGTCGAGTGACTGAACAGAAATCGGCAAATGTATAAATGTCACGAATCGTAGAATTCGTGTATTTTACAAAAATATTATTGTCCGCCTTGACAGACAAGAATCCGGTAGACGCTAAAACAGCAGAGATTTGCCTAGCCAGTCGGTAGAACGGCAGCAATATCTTTGCCTTTCAGTAAATACTCAAAACATTACTTGAAGTGGCTTTGACTGAACAAAACGACGCAAAGTTTCAACGTTTAAAAGCAGATCCAACTCGAAAAGCACAGTTTCTCCGTAATCTTCACACTTCTGATTATGCAAACTCGCTAATTTATTACACCCAGGATTTCAGGGTGTAAAGTGGGCACGTGACCAGCCGATGCCAGGGCCTTTTCCCGCCCCGCCCCCAAGCTAGGGAAAAGGCCCTGGGAACGAGGATGATAATAATAATAATAATAATAATAATAATAATAATAATAATGATGATGATGATGATGATGATGATGATGATGATGATTCAATGGCGCTTTACAAGGATAAATACCTACTATAAAATATTAAAATAAAAGAAAGAACTTTATGTGCTTTGATAAACATTTACTAATAAGGTTACTATAATTTTTGATTCTATCATAAAGAGTGTGGATCCCTTAAAGTGCCCATGAAGTAAAAAATAATTGCTGCTTATTTTAAAGGATTTTCAAAGTAAAGCAGAATGGTGTTTCCCTTTTTGGAATATCTCTTTCCGTTTTAGAGTTATTCACGGTTTTGTATTATGCAAATGAGGAAAGTGATGACGTCAGAAATAGTTCCACTTCAACAATTAAATACTGAATTAAGAATATCTCCAGAAATATTGGACCAGTGTTCTTCAAACTCAGTCATGGAAATGGTCTCACGGACAAATTTTTACTTTTGAGCCTGATTCTACAATGTAAGAATTTAAATCTGAAAAAAAAAATTAAAGGCCGAATAGCTAACACAGTGAGAAGCTCAGATAACATTTTTGGTGTTTCAACAAGGCATTGCCAGATGTAAGAAAACCCGATCACTTTCCATTTTACTTAGAATACCTGAGAAATATAGTTTGCATCTATAGATTTTCTATTTCACTCAGCTCTTTCAAGGAAACACAGATTCAGATTCAGTTGTTAATCATGACCTGAACCCAGTCATTGAAGCTCGATACATTCGAGTTCGTCCGACTCAGTGGCACAGACACATATCCATGAGAATGGAGCTCTATACATGTTAGGTAAGTGAAAGTTATTGTGTGCATGTGGACTTTTGGATACTGCATTTTTAATAAGGAAGGAGCAAAATTTATCACCAACTGCTAAATAGAAAATCTAAAAGAGCTTTGAAATAAAGCCCCACGCGCTGGTTCCCAGGCGTTATGTGCTCGACAGTTCAAGGCCGGCTTATCTCTTCCACCACCACCCTCTCCCCTTGCCCCCTCAATCGCTTTTTTTGGGGGGAGAATACGTCTAGGTGGGGCTAAGACATTGGCACAAATTCCCACAGTAAAGCTTCTAGAAGGCAGCAGATGCTCGACCAATGGGGCGAGGCCAAATTGTGTTTAAATGAGTTAAAAAATGAAAGAATTGTTCCAATAGTCTCTTGTTCCAAATAAATGAATGAAACGTCTTGCCCACAATACTCTGGCGGCCTCTTTCAGTCCGTTATCTTTGGTTTCCAAGGGAATTATTTGCACATCAAGGGGTGAGGGTGGGGCTTGGGTTCACTTGAAAAGTGCAAGACCCAAATGAGGTTTATTCATGTTTAAATTTTGTTTTAATAAACTTGTTTTATTACTGAAACTACCTGTTCACACCGTGGCTACACGCTACCTTGACGAGCTTGTCTATCTTTTGTGTTTAACTAAACACATTCAAACTTTGCGGCAGTTTGTAAATGTTTTGTTGGAGGCATTCAGAATATTTAAAGAAAAGAACTAAAAATGTGCATCATTTAGATAATATTACCTTAGGCCCCTTCCTTCCCCCACCTGGGTGACCTATTGTAGCAAATGCCCCACCCTCAGGGGCCAGGAAAAGTTTTGAACTACCCGACTAAACGTCCGGGGGATGAGCGATACATTCAAGTTCAAAACAAATTGGTGCAATTTATTTTTCGCATTTAATACAGGTTGCCCGACACGCAAAACAATTTTAATTGTTTAAAATAGTAACTGTAATCGCGGGATATTACTCAGTTGTGGTTTGAAAAGAAACAACAACGACTAAGATAAGGGTTGTTTACCGTTTACTCGGAAGAACCGGTTGGTCGACAGTTGTAGTAAATGGTACGCGTCAAATCCCAAATGGAAATTTTCAGTGGGATGCGGCTTGTTCCATTTCCACGACGTTTTCCCGGAAGATAGGATCAAAGACGATCCAAGCCAAAAGGCCCGGAACTAGTGAGGACTAGCAAATGGAACGCACATTTTCCATTCGGAAATTTAGTTTGGGAATTTTGGGCTACCTTTCAAGAAATCCCGTTTTCCCGAGAAAATTTCCGTTCGGGGACACAAAATTAATCTTTCAACTTACATTCCATCCGAAATTTTCCGGATTTTTTGTGTAAATGGTAAACAACCAAGATCTTTCCATGCCTTTCTTTTTACTCCATTACAGGATCTTAGCGTGATTTAAGACGAGTCAGTTGGATGGTCGATATTGTGCGAGTATAGCGGAAAGCGGATCGTTGCAAAGTAATCTGGAATTTATTGGATCTCCAACTAACATCAAACGTCACGAAATGATGGCGTGGACCACTTAAACAACCAACTGTCAACCAATGTTTTTTGCGATGGACAAAACTGTCGTTAAGAAAATCGAAGAAAGCTTCGAAACAGTAATTTTCTGTAGTCGCGAGGACTAGTCCCCTCGTCACGTGTACAATATGTGTGCCGACCTTTAAAGTGCCAGTTCGACGAAAATTGACATCAATTTTTTCCTCATTTTTTCGCACAGAATAGTCAATTTAATAGCAAAACATTCTTCGATGCAAATAAAATTGAATATAATCACAGTTCAGGTAGAAAAAAGCTGCTATAAACTTACGAATTTTTCGTCCGCCATTAACCGAAACCGGTTCCAGTTGAGCCCGCAATTTAACAGCAGTAGATCACCTTATGACGTCA
>JAHPZR010007766.1:32500-42275 GCA_019787425.1 Platygyra sinensis | reverse complement strand
GGGAGCGCTCGTCTGGCCTTCGGAACAATTTTGTTTATCACTTTTTGTTTATTTTGTTTATATGTTTATCACTGCTGTTTGTGTCTTATTTTTGATCAAATTACGATGGCCCAAGAACAAAAGTATTTACGATACAATTTTGGAAAATCTTCGGAAATCTTCGGAAAATCATCAAAAACGCCGTCATCAGCATGTCTATATAATAAAAAGAACATTACACGGCGGCTTGAAGATATGAATTTTATTTTCTCGTGGCAAAAGCAATATTTTACTCACTCGCTGCGCTCGTTCGTAAAATATTGTTTTGCCACTCGAAACTAAAATTCATATCTTCGCGCCACCGTGTAATATCCTCCACTGATAAAGCGCTGCTGGGGTAATTTAGCCCCGGAGTTATCACCTGTACGTACTGGAAAAAATAACCGTTTGCTGCAGACGTCTAATACAATTCTGCTGAAACGGTGATCCCGATTGGCTCCTATAAGTTGTTTACATTCATTGAAAAGCTTATGTAAATTTGCTCTCCGGGTACTATAGAATGTTGTAAGGAGATGGCGTAAGCCACCATGACCTCCGTATAAATTGCGAAGTTGGTTCAGTGTGAGCTCGGAAGTATGCCTTGAGTTACGACGTTTTCCATGGCTTCTTTTACGGCGTTTATGACGCCGATTAGAAAGATTAAACACATTACAGTCAAACTAAGTGAAGCGTACCCCTCAAGATTGCATTAATGAACTGATTATTTGAAACTTGAACCCGCTAGTCGTTTCAAGAATGCAATAATGAATTGATTATTCCAAGTTCAACTCGCTCGCTCGATCCAAGAATACGGCTAACAGGTACCTCTTTCGAAAAATCAGTTCACTGTTGCGACAAATCTACTAGTCATTTGTAGAATGCAATAGTGAATTGATTTTTTGAAATGTTTCCGACATGTTGTAGTCGATAAGTCCATAAGGATACAATGTGGCGAGCCCTAACATCCAAAAGCGTTCGCGATCTAAGTGTCGAATGGTAACATCCTGCTCGGTCTCCCCAGGTCGATCTCTGCTTGATGTGTTCATAGGTTGTATTCTAATATCATCTATAGAATGTCCGTGTTAGTTGGAGGTGTCCGTCCAGTGTTTCGCGATGAATGTGTTGGCATGCTTCTTAATAGAAGAATGATGACTAGACAGTCGCTTACTGACCTTTCTTTCCTGATTACTTTCGAAAATCAAATAAAAACCGATCTATACAAAACTATCGATAAAACTTTGTACCTCTTTTATCGTGTTCTGTCACGTTCTTAGCTTCAACGGTATGATTCTCCTTCGTGTTCTTTTCCTTTCAAAATAATTGATTTGTTCTACAAGCATGTAGGAAACATTCACCGGTTTCATTTGCTATTTGTGAGATCAAATATACCTCAATTCAGGGATGCCATTGAGGGATAGTCAGTCATGAATTGGCGCTTTAAAGTCTAGAAGACATAAAAGAGAACACGTGATAAGTAGGCTTTCTTAGCAAGTCAGGTACAAACCTCGATCAAAACGATTTTTGATCCGAAACGGGAGTTTGTTTGAAAGTTACGTACTAAACCCAACCAACCCATCTCTGATAACTACCCACTGTAACTACCCGTGTGATCAGCTACTTAATTTCCAAATGTCGCCAAGTTATTTCTATTTTTAGTGTTTATCATAACATTAAACCTTCGTCCAACATAAGTTGCATATCAGAATGTTACCGACACACTACTTCAGTGAATATGTAATTATTTTAAGACACAATAGCCCGAAAACAGTCTGCTCACAAACTCTCAAAGTCCGACATAGCTAACAACTGCATTGACTGACAGTCAGTAAATTCATACAAACAATATGAAGTTCATGCAGTAATTATAAAACCTGAGAAATAGCAGCCCCTTGAGCTTTGGTTTATGAAATGCCCAAGGTAAAATGACTCACTGGCCGGAATTTTCATTTACTTTAAGTATTAAAAGACAAACATATAATTCAATCCCCATCCAAGTTATGGCTCAAGCGAGTCTTATTCTTTCATGTCGAGTTGATTTGCTAGTCTGTGAAGTCATGAGTGGATTACCAACAAAAAAATGCACTTCTCGAAACTCCTCAAGCCGTTTATTATGCGTCTCTTGTGGTGCAAGGACCACATATAGTATCACACTAAGATATCTGTACGACAGATAGTTTCTCTTGACGAATTATCAGTCTTCTGCCTTATACTGGAACGCAAAGGAAGACACTAAAAGTACTTGTCCAGATCCGCCCCAATTGATCATGCGTTTCAAGCACACCGACAAACTACCAAGAAAATATCCAACGGTTTTCATGTCTTTAGACATGTTAATTTCTTCAGCCTCAAGATTTTCCTCTTGTTTTCTCGTTTCCCCAGAACTGATCTGTCCTTATAGTATGCAAGAAATTTTGATCGGCGTTATTCTTTTATTTGTGAGAAAAAAATATATCATTCAGAAGTATAGAATGCCTTCGAGCGACTGATAAACATGAATGGCACTTTAAAATCTGCAAAACATGAAAGAGAGAACACGTCAAGCGAGAAGTGGGCTTTGTTTCGCAAGTCTACAAACCTCTCAGCGATTTTTGATCCAAAACGGTGGATTCTTTGAAAATCAGTGAACCCAACCAACCAACCACTGATAACTGCCCGTGAGATCCGACTAATTACCTTGCAGACTGTCGCTAACACAAACACGCCACAAAATCCTCGTCTAATAATAGTTGCAGCTCATGATCACAATATTACCGACATACTGCTTGAGTGAATATGCAGATACTTTTAGACATATACTATCGCGCAAGCAGTCTGCTCACAAACTCTGCGAGTCCAACATTGCCCTGTTACCAAAGGTAACTAAAGTTTCATTTTGATTCTACTCAGGTGTGGTTTTGTAACTCGTCTGGTCTTTTCACTGATATATAGAGGATATTACACAGTGGCCAGAAGATATGAATTTTATGTTCGAGTGGCAAGAACAATATCTCACTCGTTCGCTTCGCTCACTCGTGAGATATTATTCTTGCCACGAAAACATAAAATTCATATCTTCCAGCCAACGTGTATTGTTCTTTTTACTATATGGAGAAACCAATTCAACAAAAGCAAAAGGCGGGAATCGTGACATCATTGAACGATACGACACTCACAAAGGTGACATACGGAAAATACGCCACTCGGGTCCCGGATGAAGTGGCGCATGGAATCTACGAGTGGTTTAGTTCCCAATAAAACACTCTCCTCCATATAATAAAGGATAATATGTACGATGCGATTAGCGACGTTTGGCACATATTCGTATTCCATGCGTTTTGAAATAAGTTGCGCATTTCCAGGAGTTTCTCAGTCTCCTGTGCTTTCGGTGTCAGGACTATTCAAGTATTCGTGTAGTAACAGTTCACTCTCTATCATGCGTGTTACCAGCTCTGGCAGAGTTTCTTTTGCTAATGTCCGAGCATGATTATGAGGTACAAAAAGCGATTAAAGTGATAAGTGCGCTTTCTTTGGCAAGGCTACAAACCTCTAATTAAAACCTTAATCCAAAACAGTGCTTTTTTCTGAAAATCATTGAACCCAACCACTGATGCCTACCCGGTGAGATCAGGCGGCTAATTATCTTGCAAACTATCGCTAATTTCTTTCTGTTTTTAGTGTTTATCATGACTCCCAACCTTCGCCCAGTCATACTGATTTCAGATAATATTATTACCGACACTCTGCTTTAGTGGGTATGGAGATATTTTCATACATAATGGTGGTGGTGAGAAGCAGGCATTAAACTAAGACAAACGATACAAAGTTCATTTAAACGAGAAAGAGCAGCAGCTTGAGCCTTAGTTGAAATGGCGAAGGTGAATTGCTTACGGTGCTGGTGAACTTACTCAAACAATATGAAGTTCATGCAGTAAAACCTGAGAAATAGTAGCCCCTTGAGCTATGGTTGATGAAATGCCCAAGGTAAAATAACTCACTGGCCGGAATCGTCATTTAAGTTAAGTTTTAAAAGACAAACATATGTGAAGTCATGAGTGGATTACTCAACCAAAATATACACTACTAAACTCCTCATGTGGTTCATTATGCGTCCATTGTGGTGCAAAGGCGACATATATAGTATCACACTAAGATATCTGTACGACAGATAGTTTCTCTTGACGAATTATCAGTCTTCTGCCTTATATTGGAACGTAAAGGAAGGAACTAAAAGCACTTGTCCAAATCCGCCCCAATTGATTATGCGTCTCAAGTACACCGACAAAACTACCAAGAAAATATCCAACGGTTTTCATGTCTTTAGACATGTTAATTTCTTCAGCCTCATGATTTTCCTCCTGTTTTCTCGTTTTCCCAGAACTGATCTGTCCTTAAAGCATGCAAGAAATTTTGATCGGCGTTATTCTTTTATTTGTGAGAACAAATATACCATTCAGAAGTATAGAATGCCTTCGAGTGACTGATAAACATGAATGGCACTTTAAAATCTGCAAAACATGAAAGAAAGAACACGTCAAGGGAGAAGTGGGCTTTGTTTCGCAAGTCTACAAACCTCTCAGCGATTTTTGATCCGAAACGGTGGATTCTTTGAAAATCATTGAACCCAACCAACAAACCACTGATAACTGCCCGTGAGATCCGACTAATTACCTTGCAGACTGTCGCTAACACAAACACGCCACTAAATCCTCGTCTAATAATAGTCGCAGCTCATGATTACAATATTACCGACATACTGCTTCAATGAATATGCAGATGCAGATGCAGACATATATTACCGCACAAGCAGTCTGTTCACAAACTCTGCGAGTCCAACATTACCCTTTCACCAAAGGTAAGTCTTATTTTGATTCTACTCGGGTGTGGTTTTGTAGCTCGTCTGGTCTTCTCACTGATATAGGATAATATGTGCGATGCGGTTAGCATTATTCGTATTCCATGCGTTTTGAAATAAGTTGCGCATTTCCAGGAGTTTCTCTGTAGTCTCCTGTGCTTTCGGTGAGTCAGGACTATTCAAGTATTCGTGTAGTAACAGTTCACGCTCTATATCATGCTAGTTACCAGCTCTGGCAGAGTTTCTTTTGCTAATGTCCGAGCATGGTTATGAGGTACAAGAAGCGATTAAAGTGATAAGTGCGCTTTCTTTGGCATGGGCAAGGCTACAAACCTCTAATTAAAATCTTAATCCAAAACAGTGCTTTTTTCTGAAAATCATTGATCCCAACCACTAACCACTGATGCCTACCCGGTGAGATCAACCGGCTAATTATCTTGCAAACTGTCCGCGCTAATTTCTTTCTGTTTTTAGTGTTTATCATGACTTCAAACTTTCGCCCAGTCATAATTTCAGATAACATTATTACCGACACTCTGCTTCAGTGGGTATGGAGATATTTTCATACATAATGGTGGTGGTGAGGAACAGGCATTAAACTAAGACAAACGATACGAAGTTCATTTAAACGAGAAAGAGCAGCAGCTTGAGCCTTGGTTGAAGTGGCCAAGGTGAATTGCTTACGGTGCTGGTGAACTTACACAAACAATATGAAGTTCATGCAGGAAAACCTGAGAAATAGCAGCCCCTTGAGCTATGGTTTGTGAAATGCCCAAGGTAAAATGACTCGCTGGCCTGAATCGGCATTTAATTTAAGTATTAAAAGACAAACATATAATTCTATCCCCATCCAAGTTATCGTCTGTTTAAGTTTTTATTCTTTTATGTCGAGTTGATTAGCTAGTCTGTGAAGTCAACCAAAATATACACTACTAAACTCCTCATGTGGTTCATTATGCGTCCATTGTGGTGCAAAGGCGACATATATAGTATCACTCTAAGATATCAGTACGACAGATAGTTTCTCTTGACGAATTATCAGTCTTCTGCCTTACATTGAAACGCAAAGGAAGGAACTAAAAGCACTTGTCCAAATCCGCCCCAATTGATTATGCGTCTCAAGTACACCGACAAAACTACCAAGAAAATATCCAACGGTTTTCATGTCTTTAGACATGTTAATTTCTTCAGCCTCATGATTTTCCTCCTGTTTTCTCGTTTTCCCAGAACTGATCTGTCCTTAAAGCATGCAAGAAATTTTGATCGGCGTTATTCTTTTATTTGTGAGAACAAATATACCATTCAGAAGTATAGAATGCCTTCGAGTGACTGATAAACATGAATGACACTTTAAAATCTGCAAAACATGAAAGAAAGAACACGTCAAGGGAGAAGTGGGCTTTGTTTCGCAAGTCTACAAACCTCTCAGCGATTTTTGATCCGAAACGGTGGATTCTTTGAAAATCATTGAACCCAACCAACAAACCACTGATAACTGCCCGTGAGATCCGACTAATTACCTTGCAGACTGTCGCTAACACAAACACGCCACTAAATCCTCGTCTAATAATAGTCGCAGCTCATGATTACAATATTACCGACATACTGCTTCGGTGAATATGCAGATGCAGATGCAGACATATATTATCGCACAAGCAGTCTGTTCACAAACTCTGCGAGTCCAACATTACCCTTTCACCAAAGGTAAGTCTTATTTTGATTCTACTCGGGTGTGGTTTTGTAGCTCGTCTGGTCTTCTCACTGATATAGGATAATATGTGCGATGCGGTTAGCATTATTCGTATTCCATGCGTTTTGAAATAAGTTGCGCATTTCCAGGAGTTTCTCTGTAGTCTCCTGTGCTTTCGGTGAGTCAGGACTATTCAAGTATTCGTGTAGTAACAGTTCACGCTCTATATCATGCTAGTTACCAGGAGTCTGGCAGAGTTTCTTTTGCTAATGTCCAAGCATGGTTATGAGGTACAAGAAGCGATTAAAGTGATAAGTGCGCTTTCTTTGGCATGGGCAAGGCTACAAACCTCTAATTAAAATCTTAATCCAAAACAGTGCTTTTTTCTGAAAATCATTGATCCCAACAACTAACCACTGATACCTACCCGGTGAGATCAACCGGCTAATTATCTTGCAAACTGTCCGCGTTAATTTCTTTCTGTTTTTAGTGTTTATCATGACTTCAAACTTTCGCCCAGTCATAATTTCAGATAACATTATTACCGACACTCTGCTTCAGTGGGTATGGAGATATTTTCATACATAATGGTGGTGGTGAGGAACAGGCATTAAACTAAGACAAACGATACGAAGTTCATTTAAACGAGAAAGAGCAGCAGCTTGAGCCTTGGTTGAAGTGGCCAAGGTGAATTGCTTACGGTGCTGGTGAACTTACACAAACAATATGAAGTTCATGCAGCAAAAAGCTGAGAAATAGCAGCCCCTTGAGCTTTGGTTTATGAACTGTGCCCAGGGTAAAATGACTCACTGGCCGGTATCGGCATTTAATTTAAGTATTAAAAGACAAACATCCAAGTTATCGGCGTCTGTTTAAGTTTTTATTCTTTTATGTCGAGTTGATTTGCTAGTCTGTAAAGTCATGAGTGGATTACTCAACCAAAAAATCCACTACGAAACTCCTCAAGTGGTTCATTATAGTATCACACTAATCATATATCTGTACGACAGACAGTTTCTTCCTGGCGAATTATCAGTCTTCTGCCATATATTGGAACGCAAAGGAATTCGAAGACACTAAAAGCACTTGTTCAAATCCGCCCCAATTGATTATGCGTCTCAAGTACACCGACAAAACTACCACAGCAAGAAAATATCCAACGGTTTTCATATCTTTAGACATGTTAATTTCTTCAGCCTCAAGATTTTCCTCTTGTTTTCTCGTTTCCGCCCAGAACTGATCTGTCCTTATAGCATGCAAGAAATTTTGATCGGCTTTATTCTTTTATTTGTGAGAACAAATATACCATTCAGAAGTATAGAATGCCTTCGAGTGATAATCATCAATGGCACTTTAAAATCTGCAAAACATGAAAGAGAGAACACGTCAAGCTAGAAATGAGCTTTGTTTCGCAAGTCTACAAACCTCTCAGCGATTTTTGATCCGAAACGGTGGATTCTTTGAAAATCACTGAACCCAACCAACCGACCACTGATAACTGCTCGTGAGATTCTGCTAATTACCTTGCCCGGGGTTACCTTGCAGACTGTGGCTAAGTTCTTTGTATTATTGGTATTTAACACAACACGCCACTAAATCCTCGTCTAATAATAGTCGGAGATCATGACCACAATATTACCGACATACTGCTTGAGTGAATATGCAGATATACCTGAATTTTTGAAAACAGGGTTAGCAAAGATAAGGGCTCATTCTACTATTTGGCAATTAAAAGCGATAAAATCCGTCCAAAGGCCGATAATAAAACCTATATCTGGCGCCGAGCAGTAAGTTAATGGTCCCTAGAAGCATTCCAATGAGTCGAAGTTTAGAATGACGCAAATTTTAGAACATTTATTCAGTAACCTGACTTCCGGCGAAGTTTCAAAACGGTGTCATTTCAGCCTAGAAATTTTTAAGTTCAGTTCGCTGCAGCGATAGAGTGCCTGATAAGGCTTACATAGCAACTTACATAGTCAGCAAAACACTACTTTTTTCGCGGTCCGATAAACTACAGGATTGCGCATGGAATAGACAACAAACTGAATGAAATTAAACATAGTGCACAACTTGTCACCTTGTCTGCACAAGCGACTGGTCTATGGCTCAATGCCATTAGAGCTCGCTGAAACTAGACCTAGATCCAATTTTTCCGAGTCGAGAAATGCTTTTTCCAAGGTACGATCAGCTAAGCTTAACACCGACGTAAAAATATTACGGTGCCTGACACAGACTATTTTGGCAAAACAGCACTTAAACAAGACATCATATACCTGTCAACACCATGCGGAAATCACACTATCACACACTTTCGCTGCACTGGTTCAGGCTTACACAGCAACTTAAATAGACAGCAAAACCATACTTTTTTCGCGGACCGATAAACAACAGGATTTCGCATGGAATTGATTCCTACATGTCAGCATAAACGACGCCGTTACGTGACATTTCAGCCTAATATCTCTCTGTATTTCCAGAAACATACCTAGAGAATTTGACTTGTCCTGACTGATAATCTTGATACAATTCTCTCCTAGAGCTAGCTCTCCACAAGGCTTATCGTAGTTCAAATAAAAAGGAAATAACTTTTCTGTATGCCTTTCGAGGCCAGGGAGTCTAAATTCACTTTGTTTTAGTTGAATCACGAATTGTACAATTTAATTAGCAGTGCATTAAAATGAAATTCGAGTCTAAATAAACACGAACGTACACATATCAAAACCACAGCGGAGAGTTGATCTATAGCTTTCTAAAGGCCTAAATCGTCCTGAATGGACTGAGCAAGAGCTTCTTACATGAAGAATCGCTTGAGCTTCAAACAAACTCGGACATAATTAATTGCCGCATGCTGTCAGCAGGTCAATTACCGACCGGAAACCACAGCAATAATCTCCCCCGCGCTAGCGAATTACAGACATGTCTGATAGTTAGCTAGGCCGAAAACGCCTGAAATTGATAAAACAAGGAAATGAAAGGTTTACTCACGATCGATCAGCCTTTGACGTGCTTTCCTTGACACTGTTCGTGGCCATGTTTTGCTCGCAAATAGCAATGTCCCGGATGTACTTCGATTTCAAGCGGCGGGGAAGTAGAATCTCATCTCTACAACAGTCTTAGTCCGCATCAAAGTTCAGGCCAAATAACGCCAACAGCAGCTAGAAATGTCTGCTACATTGCACGTCTAAGCCCTAAATTGATGCGGCTAAGGCTCTTTGCTGTCTAAAGCAAGCACACAT
>JAHPZR010007766.1:22500-30000 GCA_019787425.1 Platygyra sinensis | reverse complement strand
CCGTCCTGAGATGTATTTTTGGGTGCGGGACGTGATTTAGTCACGTTTGGACACGCTGCATGTGACGATAATGTGTGCTTGCTTTAGACAGCAAAGAGCCTTAGCCGCATCAATTTAGGGCTTAGACGTGCAATGTAGCAGACATTTCTAGCTGCTGTTGGCGTTATTTGGCCTGAACTTTGATGCGGACTAAGACTGTTGTAGAGATGAGATTCTACTTCCCCGCCGCTTGAAATCGAAGTACATCCGGGACATTGCTATTTGCGAGCAAAACATGGCCACGAACAGTGTCAAGGAAAGCACGTCAAAGGCTGATCGATCGTGAGTAAACCTTTCATTTCCTTGTTTTATCAATTTCAGGCGTTTTCGGCCTAGCTAACTATCAGACATGTCTGTAATTCGCTAGCGCGGGGGAGATTATTGCTGTGGTTTCCGGTCGGTAATTGACCTGCTGACAGCATGCGGCAATTAATTATGTCCGAGTTTGTTTGAAGCTCAAGCGATTCTTCATGTAAGAAGCTCTTGCTCAGTCCATTCAGGACGATTTAGGCCTTTAGAAAGCTATAGATCAACTCTCCGCTGTGGTTTTGATATGTGTACGTTCGTGTTTATTTAGACTCGAATTTCATTTTAATGCACTGCTAATTAAATTGTACAATTCGTGATTCAACTAAAACAAAGTGAATTTAGACTCCCTGGCCTCGAAAGGCATACAGAAAAGTTATTTCCTTTTTATTTGAACTACGATAAGCCTTGTGGAGAGCTAGCTCTAGGAGAGAATTGTATCAAGATTATCAGTCAGGACAAGTCAAATTCTCTAGGTATGTTTCTGGAAATACAGAGAGATATTAGGCTGAAATGTCACGTAACGGCGTCGTTTATGCTGACATGTAGGAATCAATTCCATGCGAAATCCTGTTGTTTATCGGTCCGCGAAAAAAGTATGGTTTTGCTGTCTATTTAAGTTGCTGTGTAAGCCTGAACCAGTGCAGCGAAAGTGTGTGATAGTGTGATTTCCGCATGGTGTTGACAGGTATATGATGTCTTGTTTAAGTGCTGTTTTGCCAAAATAGTCTGTGTCAGGCACCGTAATATTTTTACGTCGGTGTTAAGCTTAGCTGATCGTACCTTGGAAAAAGCATTTCTCGACTCGGAAAAATTGGATCTAGGTCTAGTTTCAGCGAGCTCTAATGGCATTGAGCCATAGACCAGTCGCTTGTGCAGACAAGGTGACAAGTTGTGCACTATGTTTAATTTCATTCAGTTTGTTGTCTATTCCATGCGCAATCCTGTAGTTTATCGGACCGCGAAAAAAGTAGTGTTTTGCTGACTATGTAAGTTGCTATGTAAGCCTTATCAGGCACTCTATCGCTGCAGCGAACTGAACTTAAAAATTTCTAGGCTGAAATGACACCGTTTTGAAACTTCGCCGGAAGTCAGGTTACTGAATAAATGTTCTAAAATTTGCGTCATTCTAAACTTCGACTCATTGGAATGCTTCTAGGGACCATTAACTTACTGCTCGGCGCCAGATATAGGTTTTATTATCGGCCTTTGGACGGATTTTATCGCTTTTAATTGCCAAATAGTAGAATGAGCCCTTATCTTTGCTAACCCTGTTTTCAAAAATTCAGGTATATCTGCATATTCACTCAAGCAGTATGTCGGTAATATTGTGGTCATGATCTCCGACTATTATTAGACGAGGATTTAGTGGCGTGTTGTGTTAAATACCAATAATACAAAGAACTTAGCCACAGTCTGCAAGGTAACCCCGGGCAAGGTAATTAGCAGAATCTCACGAGCAGTTATCAGTGGTCGGTTGGTTGGGTTCAGTGATTTTCAAAGAATCCACCGTTTCGGATCAAAAATCGCTGAGAGGTTTGTAGACTTGCGAAACAAAGCTCATTTCTAGCTTGACGTGTTCTCTCTTTCATGTTTTGCAGATTTTAAAGTGCCATTGATGATTATCACTCGAAGGCATTCTATACTTCTGAATGGTATATTTGTTCTCACAAATAAAAGAATAAAGCCGATCAAAATTTCTTGCATGCTATAAGGACAGATCAGTTCTGGGCGGAAACGAGAAAACAAGAGGAAAATCTTGAGGCTGAAGAAATTAACATGTCTAAAGATATGAAAACCGTTGGATATTTTCTTGCTGTGGTAGTTTTGTCGGTGTACTTGAGACGCATAATCAATTGGGGCGGATTTGAACAAGTGCTTTTAGTGTCTTCGAATTCCTTTGCGTTCCAATATATGGCAGAAGACTGATAATTCGCCAGGAAGAAACTGTCTGTCGTACAGATATATGATTAGTGTGATACTATAATGAACCACTTGAGGAGTTTCGTAGTGGATTTTTTGGTTGAGTAATCCACTCATGACTTTACAGACTAGCAAATCAACTCGACATAAAAGAATAAAAACTTAAACAGACGCCGATAACTTGGATGTTTGTCTTTTAATACTTAAATTAAATGCCGATACCGGCCAGTGAGTCATTTTACCCTGGGCACAGTTCATAAACCAAAGCTCAAGGGGCTGCTATTTCTCAGCTTTTTGCTGCATGAACTTCATATTGTTTGTGTAAGTTCACCAGCACCGTAAGCAATTCACCTTGGCCACTTCAACCAAGGCTCAAGCTGCTGCTCTTTCTCGTTTAAATGAACTTCGTATCGTTTGTCTTAGTTTAATGCCTGTTCCTCACCACCACCATTATGTATGAAAATATCTCCATACCCACTGAAGCAGAGTGTCGGTAATAATGTTATCTGAAATTATGACTGGGCGAAAGTTTGAAGTCATGATAAACACTAAAAACAGAAAGAAATTAACGCGGACAGTTTGCAAGATAATTAGCCGGTTGATCTCACCGGGTAGGTATCAGTGGTTAGTTGTTGGGATCAATGATTTTCAGAAAAAAGCACTGTTTTGGATTAAGATTTTAATTAGAGGTTTGTAGCCTTGCCCATGCCAAAGAAAGCGCACTTATCACTTTAATCGCTTCTTGTACCTCATAACCATGCTTGGACATTAGCAAAAGAAACTCTGCCAGACTCCTGGTAACTAGCATGATATAGAGCGTGAACTGTTACTACACGAATACTTGAATAGTCCTGACTCACCGAAAGCACAGGAGACTACAGAGAAACTCCTGGAAATGCGCAACTTATTTCAAAACGCATGGAATACGAATAATGCTAACCGCATCGCACATATTATCCTATATCAGTGAGAAGACCAGACGAGCTACAAAACCACACCCGAGTAGAATCAAAATAAGACTTACCTTTGGTGAAAGGGTAATGTTGGACTCGCAGAGTTTGTGAACAGACTGCTTGTGCGATAATATATGTCTGCATCTGCATCTGCATATTCACCGAAGCAGTATGTCGGTAATATTGTAATCATGAGCTGCGACTATTATTAGACGAGGATTTAGTGGCGTGTTTGTGTTAGCGACAGTCTGCAAGGTAATTAGTCGGATCTCACGGGCAGTTATCAGTGGTTTGTTGGTTGGGTTCAATGATTTTCAAAGAATCCACCGTTTCGGATCAAAAATCGCTGAGAGGTTTGTAGACTTGCGAAACAAAGCCCACTTCTCCCTTGACGTGTTCTTTCTTTCATGTTTTGCAGATTTTAAAGTGTCATTCATGTTTATCAGTCACTCGAAGGCATTCTATACTTCTGAATGGTATATTTGTTCTCACAAATAAAAGAATAACGCCGATCAAAATTTCTTGCATGCTTTAAGGACAGATCAGTTCTGGGAAAACGAGAAAACAGGAGGAAAATCATGAGGCTGAAGAAATTAACATGTCTAAAGACATGAAAACCGTTGGATATTTTCTTGGTAGTTTTGTCGGTGTACTTGAGACGCATAATCAATTGGGGCGGATTTGGACAAGTGCTTTTAGTTCCTTCCTTTGCGTTTCAATGTAAGGCAGAAGACTGATAATTCGTCAAGAGAAACTATCTGTCGTACTGATATCTTAGAGTGATACTATATATGTCGCCTTTGCACCACAATGGACGCATAATGAACCACATGAGGAGTTTAGTAGTGTATATTTTGGTTGACTTCACAGACTAGCTAATCAACTCGACATAAAAGAATAAAAACTTAAACAGACGATAACTTGGATGGGGATAGAATTATATGTTTGTCTTTTAATACTTAAATTAAATGCCGATTCAGGCCAGCGAGTCATTTTACCTTGGGCATTTCACAAACCATAGCTCAAGGGGCTGCTATTTCTCAGGTTTTCCTGCATGAACTTCATATTGTTTGTGTAAGTTCACCAGCACCGTAAGCAATTCACCTTGGCCACTTCAACCAAGGCTCAAGCTGCTGCTCTTTCTCGTTTAAATGAACTTCGTATCGTTTGTCTTAGTTTAATGCCTGTTCCTCACCACCACCATTATGTATGAAAATATCTCCATACCCACTGAAGCAGAGTGTCGGTAATAATGTTATCTGAAATTATGACTGGGCGAAAGTTTGAAGTCATGATAAACACTAAAAACAGAAAGAAATTAGCGCGGACAGTTTGCAAGATAATTAGCCGGTTGATCTCACCGGGTAGGCATCAGTGGTTAGTGGTTGGGATCAATGATTTTCAGAAAAAAGCACTGTTTTGGATTAAGATTTTAATTAGAGGTTTGTAGCCTTGCCCATGCCAAAGAAAGCGCACTTATCACTTTAATCGCTTCTTGTACCTCATAACCATGCTCGGACATTAGCAAAAGAAACTCTGCCAGAGCTGGTAACTAGCATGATATAGAGCGTGAACTGTTACTACACGAATACTTGAATAGTCCTGACTCACCGAAAGCACAGGAGACTACAGAGAAACTCCTGGAAATGCGCAACTTATTTCAAAACGCATGGAATACGAATAATGCTAACCGCATCGCACATATTATCCTATATCAGTGAGAAGACCAGACGAGCTACAAAACCACACCCGAGTAGAATCAAAATAAGACTTACCTTTGGTGAAAGGGTAATGTTGGACTCGCAGAGTTTGTGAACAGACTGCTTGTGCGGTAATATATGTCTGCATCTGCATCTGCATATTCATTGAAGCAGTATGTCGGTAATATTGTAATCATGAGCTGCGACTATTATTAGACGAGGATTTAGTGGCGTGTTTGTGTTAGCGACAGTCTGCAAGGTAATTAGTCGGATCTCACGGGCAGTTATCAGTGGTTTGTTGGTTGGGTTCAATGATTTTCAAAGAATCCACCGTTTCGGATCAAAAATCGCTGAGAGGTTTGTAGACTTGCGAAACAAAGCCCACTTCTCCCTTGACGTGTTCTTTCTTTCATGTTTTGCAGATTTTAAAGTGCCATTCATGTTTATCAGTCACTCGAAGGCATTCTATACTTCTGAATGGTATATTTGTTCTCACAAATAAAAGAATAACGCCGATCAAAATTTCTTGCATGCTTTAAGGACAGATCAGTTCTGGGAAAACGAGAAAACAGGAGGAAAATCATGAGGCTGAAGAAATTAACATGTCTAAAGACATGAAAACCGTTGGATATTTTCTTGGTAGTTTTGTCGGTGTACTTGAGACGCATAATCAATTGGGGCGGATTTGGACAAGTGCTTTTAGTTCCTTCCTTTACGTTCCAATATAAGGCAGAAGACTGATAATTCGTCAAGAGAAACTATCTGTCGTACAGATATCTTAGTGTGATACTATATATGTCGCCTTTGCACCACAATGGACGCATAATGAACCACATGAGGAGTTTAGTAGTGTATATTTTGGTTGAGTAATCCACTCATGACTTCACATATGTTTGTCTTTTAAAACTTAACTTAAATGACGATTCCGGCCAGTGAGTTATTTTACCTTGGGCATTTCATCAACCATAGCTCAAGGGGCTACTATTTCTCAGGTTTTACTGCATGAACTTCATATTGTTTGAGTAAGTTCACCAGCACCGTAAGCAATTCACCTTCGCCATTTCAACTAAGGCTCAAGCTGCTGCTCTTTCTCGTTTAAATGAACTTTGTATCGTTTGTCTTAGTTTAATGCCTGCTTCTCACCACCACCATTATGTATGAAAATATCTCCATACCCACTAAAGCAGAGTGTCGGTAATAATATTATCTGAAATCAGTATGACTGGGCGAAGGTTGGGAGTCATGATAAACACTAAAAACAGAAAGAAATTAGCGATAGTTTGCAAGATAATTAGCCGCCTGATCTCACCGGGTAGGCATCAGTGGTTGGGTTCAATGATTTTCAGAAAAAAGCACTGTTTTGGATTAAGGTTTTAATTAGAGGTTTGTAGCCTTGCCAAAGAAAGCGCACTTATCACTTTAATCGCTTTTTGTACCTCATAATCATGCTCGGACATTAGCAAAAGAAACTCTGCCAGAGCTGGTAACACGCATGATAGAGAGTGAACTGTTACTACACGAATACTTGAATAGTCCTGACACCGAAAGCACAGGAGACTGAGAAACTCCTGGAAATGCGCAACTTATTTCAAAACGCATGGAATACGAATATGTGCCAAACGTCGCTAATCGCATCGTACATATTATCCTTTATTATATGGAGGAGAGTGTTTTATTGGGAACTAAACCACTCGTAGATTCCATGCGCCACTTCATCCGGGACCCGAGTGGCGTATTTTCCGTATGTCACCTTTGTGAGTGTCGTATCGTTCAATGATGTCACGATTCCCGCCTTTTGCTTTTGTTGAATTGGTTTCTCCATATAGTAAAAAGAACAATACACGTTGGCTGGAAGATATGAATTTTATGTTTTCGTGGCAAGAATAATATCTCACGAGTGAGCGAAGCGAACGAGTGAGATATTGTTCTTGCCACTCGAACATAAAATTCATATCTTCTGGCCACTGTGTAATATCCTCTATATATCAGTGAAAAGACCAGACGAGTTACAAAACCACACCTGAGTAGAATCAAAATGAAACTTTAGTTACCTTTGGTAACAGGGCAATGTTGGACTCGCAGAGTTTGTGAGCAGACTGCTTGCGCGATAGTATATGTCTAAAAGTATCTGCATATTCACTCAAGCAGTATGTCGGTAATATTGTGATCATGAGCTGCAACTATTATTAGACGAGGATTTTGTGGCGTGTTTGTGTTAGCGACAGTCTGCAAGGTAATTAGTCGGATCTCACGGGCAGTTATCAGTGGTTGGTTGGTTGGGTTCACTGATTTTCAAAGAATCCACCGTTTTGGATCAAAAATCGCTGAGAGGTTTGTAGACTTGCGAAACAAAGCCCACTTCTCGCTTGACGTGTTCTCTCTTTCATGTTTTGCAGATTTTAAAGTGCCATTCATGTTTATCAGTCGCTCGAAGGCATTCTATACTTCTGAATGATATATTTTTTTCTCACAAATAAAAGAATAACGCCGATCAAAATTTCTTGCATACTATAAGGACAGATCAGTTCTGGGGAAACGAGAAAACAAGAGGAAAATCTTGAGGCTGAAGAAATTAACAT
>JAHPZR010007766.1:7500-17500 GCA_019787425.1 Platygyra sinensis | reverse complement strand
AAAAGGTCATAGACAGGCCAACACAAACTCTCCTATGTGGTTTTACGGTAGCGGCACGTAAGCCTCTAAAGTTTTGTTTTGGCGAGTGTCTTTGAGCGATTTACCTTTTTGAAAAGTTAATAGACAGGCCAACACTCCTATGTGGTTTTACGATAGCGACACGTAAACCTTAACAGTTTTGCTCAGACGAGTATGTCCTGGAGCGAAGATAGTCTGCCTGCCAATGAAAACCACACTTTGTGGTTCTAAATGTTTGTTAAAAGTACCAGTGGCAGTGTTGCTGTTTATATTGTTGACTACATAGTTTATGTTGGTAAGAGTTAAAGTTTTAACGCTACCACTACATGTAAATGCACTTTTTCATTTTATTATAGAATCATTATTCAAGGCGATAAGACCAATGCTCTAATTTTATTGTGGGCAGAAATAATTTTATAGCATATTTACAAAGATACCAAATTCTAAGATTTGTATTTTTTACTATAAATTTTATATGTTGAAAAGTGAAATATCGAAACTGTTTATGGAATACGCAGGGTACACTGTATGTTGCAGGTAGACTAGCTGCCAATGAAAAACCATACTTTGTGGTTCTTAATTTTTGTTAAAAGTACTGATGGCAGTGTTAATGTTGCTGTTTATGTGGTTGACAGTTTTAAAGTTTTAACACTTACTCAGCTACGTGTGAATGCACTTTTTTTATTGTATTATAGAATTCTTATTCAAGGAACGGGCTCCTGTTCAAGGGGATAAGACTCATCCTCTAATTTTAATTTTGAGTAATATTAATTTATTACAAATTTTATTTTATTATTTTCATTATAATACAGTATACAGTGTATGTTGTAGCATAACGAGTCAGACGTTCTTAGCAACCAAAACAGACCTTGGATCCCTTGGAGATGTCTAAAACTCCAAGGGGTACCAGTGGCTTGTAAAATTCCAGTGTAATCATATCCCTGGCAGTGATCGTTTGTGTTCCACAAAACGCGTCATGTGTCCAGACACTTTGAAAATCACTTTATGTTATGCAGTCAGAAATTCTCAAAAATTATTGCCACGAGATTTTCAAAAACCTCTCAAGAGGTTACGCTCACGATTACTATGCGTGATAGAAATCACGAGCTCATAATCTTATTGTTTTCAAGTAATGAGAAGCGATTCTGGAAACTACACGACGGAAAAATCACTATCACGAGTTTGTTACATATCCAGAAGCACTCAACAACTGTACTGCATGGACTTCACTGAGACTAGGTGAACCAGAACCCACCACAGCATGTTCCTATAATGCCACGCACGACGGAAAAAAACTTTGACGATTTTGTTACATATCCCAAAGCACTCAGCAACTGTATTGCATGGACTTCAGCCTGGGTGAAGCAGAAAATATGTAACATGTTCCTATAATGTCACGCACGATGGAAAAAATCGCTATCACGATTTTGTTACATATCTCGAATTACTCGTGGACGTCAGCCTAGGTGAACCTGAAAGGATATGTAACATGTTCCTATAATGTACGTCACGCACGTCGGAAAAATAACCTTGAAGATTTTGTTGCATATCTTAAAGCACTCATCAGCAACTGTGTTGCATGGACTTCAGCCTGGGTGAACCAGAAAATATCCTCTAACCCGTGCAACGTCAAAATACTACGTGGACGTTTGCGTGGGTAAACCAGAGAGTATTTATAATATATTATGTACCTATACGGATTTTCTATGTATCCGAAATGTAATTGTCGTTCAGAAAAATAGTGTATATACGATGGACTCAGTATAGGGTCTCACTCGCAAATAAAAAAAGTGATTTTTAGTACCTATCTTGTCCCCATACTATCTAAAAGCATGACAATCCGTGTAAGTTATGACATAAATAAAAGATTAATCTGATGATATAACTTCGGTACCTCGTCTTGTGCATGTACATGTCTTGATTCGATGCAGTACGAGGTTGGTGACGTGCTAGCTGGCTATGCTGACGACACTGTGATAGTGGTTTTTCCGTCGTGTAGTTTCCAGAATCGCTTCTCATTACTTGAAAACAATAAGATTATGAGCTCGTGATTTCTATCACGCATAGTAATCGTGAGCGTAACCTCTTGAGAGGTTTTTGAAAATCTCGTGGCAATAATTTTTGAGAATTTCTGACTGCATAACATAAAGTGATTTTCAAAGTGTCTGGACACATGACGCGTTTTGTGGAACACAAACGATCACTGCCAGGGATATGATTACACTGGAATTTTACAAGCCACTGGTACCCCTTGGAGTTTTAGACATCTCCAAGGGATCCAAGGTCTGTTTTTGGTTGCTAAGAACGTCTGACTCGTTATGCTACAACGTACACTGTATACTGTATTATAATGAAAATAATAAAATAAAATTTGTAATAAATTAATATTACTCAAAATTAAAATTAGAGGGTGAGTCTTATCCCCTTGAACAGGAGCCCGTTCCTTGAATAAGAATTCTATAATACAATTAAAAAAGTGCATTCACACGTAGCTGAGTAAGTGTTAAAACTTTAAAACTGTCAACCACATAAACAGCAACATTAACACTGCCATCAGTACTTTTAACAAAAATTAAGAACCACAAAGTATGGTTTTTCATTGGCAGCTAGTCTACCTGCAACATACAGTGTACCCTGCGTATTCCATAAACAGTTTCGATATTTCACTTTTCAACATATAAAATTTATAGTAAAAAATACAAATCTTAGAATTTGGTATCTTTGTAAATATGCTATAAAATTATTTCTGCCCACAATAAAATTAGAGCATTGGTCTTATCGCCTTGAATAATGATTCTATAATAAAATAAAAAAGTGCATTTACATGTAGTGGTAGCGTTAAAACTTTAACTCTTACCAACATAAACTATGTAGTCAACAATATAAACAGCAACACTGCCACTGGTACTTTTAACAAACATTTAGAACCACAAAGTGTGGTTTTCATTGGCAGGCAGACTATCTTCGCTCCAGGACATACTCGTCTGAGCAAAACTGTTAAGGTTTACGTGTCGCTATCGTAAAACCACATAGGAGTGTTGGCCTGTCTATTAACTTTTCAAAAAGGTAAATCGCTCAAAGACACTCGCCAAAACAAAACTTTAGAGGCTTACGTGCCGCTACCGTAAAACCACATAGGGGAGTTTGTGTTGGCCTGTCTATGACCTTTTCAAAAAGCAATATTTGTCTGAAAAAAAAATTCGCGCAGAGGGTTTCACCTGAAAAAAAAATTCCTGCACAAGCCGTGAGCGAAAAAAAAAATTAGTGCAAGCTGAAAATTCCCCTCCCCCCCCATCACTTTTCTAATGGTCCGTCCCTAAAGTCTTAAAAGCGAGGGAACCTTAATATTTTGACTTAGTATAAGTTAATAGCTGAACAAATAATTCCCAGCAATTTCAATTTCAATTTCAATTCTTCCAAGTTTCAGCCTACTTAATGACTAGCCGCCCTTCAAGACGATCAAGGACAGGTTGAAAGTGTTGTCAATTGGCCACTTGCACTAAGAGGTCATGTGACATCGTTTTTATAAAAATGAAAGTTACATGGTTTTGCTTGCGAAATACTATTAGTGGGTCATCTCTTAAACAAAATAATAGTGATTTGGTTTGTCAAACCCGCACCATTTGCTTAAAATGAGAAAGTTCGTAGCTGGTCACGTGACCAAACCTTGATTTAACGCTTTCTGACACACATTTTGCACTTAAACTTCAAGAAAAATGTTGAAAAGATGATGTGGTAACGTTTATAAAACATCTGAACGTAACTATCAAACATTTAACAAGATATAAGCAAAAAAGTAGTTTTGGCCGCCATGTTGGAGGGCAACAGTATGCCCTCCAACATGGCGGCCAATACAAATCATGCTACTTTGTTAAAAAATCAAAGTAATATAAAATATCTCCCTTAAATGCGTTTCCTCTCAAATTTCGGGTGTAAGATAATTTTTATGTCTTCGGCCAGTTTTAGGCAACGGCAATATTACAACTCATTGTTTAAGGGAAACATTGGTCACGTGACGTCTAAGTGCAAGTGGCCTATTCCATTCAGGTTCTTGCTTCTACAAAAACAACAATCTTTATCCGCGCCCAGAAATTATATAGTATAGAACTAAATACAAGAAAGAAAAAAAAGAATTACAAAGGAAAATAGCACAGCCACTTAGAAATAGCTCAGCTAATCGCGCTAAGTGGCTGGGCCAAGCGGGAAGAAATTTGCAAATACACTTACTTAATATAGAACAATGGGCACGATTACCATTCGCGCACACACTCGCACACACAAATAACAATAGACAAGGAGATGTGCACACGCATTTAATAATGTAAGTGGCAATTGCCATGATGAAATTTCATATTCAATCCGTAATTGACATTAAGTGACTGTTAAATTATGAGTTTACCTCAGGTCAACCAAATACTCCTTCGGTGCGTGGTCGTCTCGCTTTATGTTATGACGAGTGAGTAAAATTGGGTGCTTCAGGCTTTATTTTAAGCGTTGCGCGTGATGGTTATAAAATCCCATTCGTAGTTTTCCCGCCTCCCAAAGTTAGTTCCAACAATACTCCTGCGCTGAATGATACTTATTTTGTTCTAAAGGCTATTTCTGATTTGTTAAGAACTAAGCGTGTTGAAATTTTGAATCATCAGCCTGACATGGTTAACCCACTTTTCGTTTCGGAACAACCATTAGGCCCTTGAAATAAAGTGGATTCCTAGGAGTTTTAATTACCACTCTGATCTCTTGAGTAGAACCATATTGAATTTGACGCCGATTGCACGATACATAGCGACGTGTTCGACATGCTTGGTTGTAAATGGAGGGGGGTGAATATGTTTTCGGATCGACGGATTTTGCCTTAAAAAGCGCACGGATTGTGGATTCTTGCGGTAAATCGAGCGAAATGGCGGATTTTAAAAACACAGTGGATCGAGGATTAGCTGTAAGTTTTGACGCGGATTCCGGATCATGCCTGTCCTATGTTCGGATCTTGGATCCTAAACGAAATTTGGATCATAGATCTTTCTTCAGCCTTGGTCGGTATGTTAATCAGTTTATCCAAATTATTTCTTTTCGAAAGAAGTTCATTTAAACTCGGGTGCGAGACTGTTATTGGAATTGCATTGTGTTATAGCCATCGAGCATGTTGCCTTCTTCACATTTGGGTGAAATTAACAGTAGCATTCACATGTAACAGGTTTACCTTTGAACTGCTGCACTTCTGTTTGCGGACGTAGTTTTTTTGTGGATTTGAACAAAAAATTAAGAGGATCGACGGATTTAGCGAAAAAAAAAGGCACAGACCGGCGGATTTGCATACCCGTATTCACCCCTCTTTAAACTGTAGACGCTTTCAACCAAAACTGGGACGAAAAAAATAACTTAATTCTTCCTCCGGTCTCGCAAGTTAGTAGAGTTATTACTCATGCTGGAGCATGTAAGACTGTAGGAACTCTTGTCATTTCTAAGTGGAAGTGTTCATATTTTTGGTTGTTTTTATGTAAAGATGGCAAGCACTGGAATGCTTTTGTGCGCGATCGGGTGACACTTCATAAGTTTAAGAATCTCTTTGTTAAAGGTAAAGCCAAGAATCACCTTTTTTGTTCAAAGGGTTTGTCCTTTAGCGTGGTAGCCCTGCGTCTGAATTTTATGCAACCAGGGAGGCAGCTTTTTTCTAGTTTTTGCAGCGCTGACGGTACGGCAGTTGTGCACAATGTAACCGTTGTAAGGGTCTTTGGAACCCACTCAGACTAGAGACGCTTCGGTCTTTTAACGGTTCGTTTGTGAGCGAGTTCACGGTGTTAAAATCACTTTAGTAATTGGAAGTCTTTCCTTTATTTAAATGTTTTTATGCCGGCTGCTTTCGCAAGCTCATTACGTTCACGTGCTAGAAAAGGTGTTTAATTTAAAATGTTCGTAAGGCATCCCAAGTTGGTTGGAAGCAATAAAATGAATCGCAAACTCATATTGCATGTTTTCCTTGTTATCTCTGATTGACCCCCCCCCCCCCCCCCCTCCTTCTCTTTTCTTTTCAAATATTTTTAAGAGAGGCATTTGGAAGGAAACAGCAGATTTCTGCCGGGCTTGACCTCGAGGGTGTCAGTCTTGTCAGCGAGGGCACCAGCTACAACTTACACTTATCATCAAGCGTTCAAGAGATGGAAAGACTTTGCTTTCAGCAATTTGAAGAGCGCTTGTCTCTCTGCAAATCCTTTTCACGTAGCAGTTTATTTGCAGCATGCGCGCATGTGCTACAATCTACTAAGTCATGTAGTTCCTTTGATACGGCTTTTTATGCCGTTAAGTGGGCCCACGAGATAGCGAGTATGGCCTCTCCTACTGATAACCAAGCAGTTTCCAGAGTCCGGAAAGCGGCTAAGAGAATTTTAGGCGCTGGGAGACCCAATAGGAAAGAGCCCCTTACCAGTGATGTCTAAAAGGGATATATCCGATTGTGGAAGGCACGGACCTGTCAAACATTTTGCAACTTAGAAACGTATGCCTATAGTGTGGTAGCTTATGCGGGATTTATAGATCCCAAGAGGTGATTAATATCAGAATGAGTCACATTTCCACGAAGAGTGCATGATTATCAAATTAGAGAGAAGTAAGACCGACCAGCTTCGACAAGGCGATGAAGTTGTTATTCCTAAATCAGGGGGTAGCGTCTCCCCGGTTTCCTGGTTTTCTTATTGAAAACCTAACTTAGGAAATTAGATATTGACCCCCACTCAAGTGAATTTATTTTGCGACCATTAGTTAAAACTAACTCCTCATACAAGTTGATTCGATAGAATAAGCCTATTTCCTGTACAACATTCAGAGATCAGTTAGCCAAAAGCCTACAGAATGTAATTCCGGATCCCTCTGTTTATGGAAATCACTCTTTTAAGTCACGTGGAGCCTCTGAGACACGGCAGATGGAAGAGTGTCACAGGTAAGTTTGATTGCATCAAGGACGAGATTTCTTCACGACTTTTAGTCTCGAAGTCTTTGAGGCTTTAGTTCGTTTCCCCTGCTTATTAAGCCCTATACTTTTTTATTTTAGGTTGTAGTATAAAGTATTCTTATAGTTACTGGTGCTCGGCCTAAACCGTTGTGTACTGCGTGGTGGAGCTGAAATGCGGGAATTTCTGTCGTTTGAGTGTCTACGAATTACCCGGAACTGAAATATTTCTGCGGCACTGGAGCAGTGGCTACTGGAGCAGGTCCAGTCAAAGTGCGCTACAGGTTGTCAAGGAGGGCTATATAAGAGATTTGTAGCACGTGGGATAGTGATTCTAGGCCGACACCTCGTCTGTCCTTCGATGTTTTGTTTTGGCTACGTGGAAAACACGGGGACGGGGTCTTAGGGTACAGGGTCCCGGGGTCTCGGGGTGTGGAAAACATGGGGTGTGGAAAACACGGGACGTGGAAAACACGGGGTCTAGTGGAAAACACGGGGTGTGGAAAACACACTTGTGGAAAACAGGGGATCTCAAGAGAAAACATGGAGTCAAAGTGAAAAACACGGGGAACCATTATTTCGCCCAACAATGAATTTTCATCATCAACCGAGTGATGAGAAGTCAAAATTTTGTTATTTCAAATTGCAATTAAAATCATTTGGCGCGAAACGCGTTTTTAAAACCAGTGGATACGCAAAGCGTAGAAACGAGTTTTTTGCGGGGACTTCGAGATGCAAATGTGTCGCTCACTCACTCAGGTGTAGACGCTGTTCGTAATTAGTCGGCTCGAACGAGAGCGTCCGAGCTAGCCCAGGCGCGGATCCATACCGATTTCCACCGTTTTACGGAAATCGGTCAGAATTTTCATAAAAAAAGGTATGTATATGTTTTTAATAAAAGTAAACTGCGAGTTAAATCTCGAAAATAGTTTTGACATTTAATTTTTATTTTATTTTATTTTTTTGCCAATTACCTGAAATAGACAAGAGTCATAGACACGTTCTAGCGGCAAAATGTTACGAAGCACGAGGTTACAGACGAGAGTGACAGGACTTGCCTTGTTGCACATTCGTTACAACATGGACATTGACGAAATGATTCCGATAGCGATTTGCAAGGCTTCGTCAGAGGAGAATGGATCTGGCAAACATATTGTCTGACCGATTTATAAAGCCAGAAAAGAGCACTTTAGGTAGTTAAAATTAGAAAAATTCCCGGGGGAGCATGCCCCCAGACCCCCCTGGGAGCTTGCACCTTCGGCGCTCTTTTTGCAGTAAATCGGTCAATATTTTTTCTAGATCCGCGCCTGTAGCCCGACGCCGTGTTGGCACTGCCGTAGCTAGAAACAGGCCAACCGAGGCACTTGCTTCGGTCATTTCTTTGGCTTTTGTTGTTTATAGTCCTCATAAAACTAATACCTAGGTAGGAAGAGACTCAACCATGGACTGATTGCCTCAGTCATAAGTTATTCATAGACATTGCCTCAGTCAAAATTTTTTTTCTGGCTACAGCCCTGGTTGGAATAGTAAATGAGCCCGATGCCATGTTGCAGTAGTAACCGAGCCCGACGCCATGTTGGAATATTAACTGTGCAGCCCGATTTCTCACTGAAAGGCTTGCTTCATGCCATCCTTGTAGTTTTTAATTTATTAGGTGTTTCGCTAAATTGAGAAGGAGTTGCCTTCGAATGTTCGACTTACTACTATGGCCAACTTTAAGGCTGAATCTCATGAACATTTGCAGTGACTCGTCCAGGCCCTAAATGTGAGGAAGAGATCCGAAAGAGATGAGCATTTGTTTGCTGGAAAGTGACCGGAAAATGAGGAAATCTAATGCTAATGTGGCAAGCTTTGATGAGGATGTGTCTTGTTATGTTTTTGTCGACCTCAATAAACTTATATGAGCGAAAGGAACAATGTTTTTTAAGAATGAATCAGCTATTGAACTAACAGGACAAACATAAGCACCATTATATTATATTGTAATATAATTTTTATGGTGATGGACAAAACACTGACCCCCAGTCCATGCCTTAACATGGACTGCATCTAAAATTAATAATCCAAATAAGTGCTATTTAATGTTCTTAGCTGCAGGATAATTAAATTACACATAACTTCTGCTTAGCTTATGTTCATCCTCTAAGCCTCTAGCCACCATTTTGAATAATTGTACGTGAAATAAACAACTGCTTAATACAAATTTGCTCGAAAAGTGTAAACTCGTTTTATCAAATTTCATCATTTGTTTATCAACTACTATTATCCATCAGAGGTACCAATCAGTATCAGGACCATACAAGTGTAAAAATAATAACTTGAAAAGCCATTGAAATGCGAGTGAGTCTAATATTTGATTTAGGAGTAGCACAAGTTAAATAATACCGGACGGCTACTCACTTATATGGGCTATATGGGTATGTGCAGCCTCTAAAGGGTACAGTTTTACAGCCACTTTGGTCATAAATAGGGTATGGTTTGGAAATATTGGGTATGTATTTTGGAGAAAGCTACTTTTTCATGATTTTCAAAAAGACCGTCACCAAATATCTAATTTTTGGCCAGGTCATCAATAGGGTGGCCAAAAATCGCACGTTTTGGTTATAAATGGGGTAAGAGTTTGGGGAAGTGGTCCACATACCCCAACTTAGCCTTTCTCGGAGTTTCCCCTGGGTATATTCCCACACAGTGGTTGTCAATTTTATTCCATGCGATTCTCTCAGCCACTGCACATGCACATGCTAAAAGATGGCACGATAGGAGATGACAAGAATAATGGCTGAATAATATAATGAATTATAAGTCACGCTCCTGAGCCTGGAAAATGGTAAACAATACAGCTAACTAAGCCATAGTTATACTGAACAACGGGAATCTACTTGTCTATTTTGCTTTCAGTGGTTCCAGAACAAAACAAGCAGGGTAAAGCAGCTTACAACATTAAATAGTGCTCATTTAGAATATTATTTGTAGGAGAAGTCTATTTTAGGGGTAGTCCATTTGGGGAGACCATGAGCTGGGGATCAGTGTTTTGTCCAC
>JAHPZR010007766.1:0-2500 GCA_019787425.1 Platygyra sinensis | reverse complement strand
TTATACATAAGGATAAACTTCTGTTCCAATCTTTGATAATAGCGTCTTCGCCACCCTAGTGCCCAGCACAAATCATCTAACTGATTACTATATATCATAGCTCGCAGGCCCTTGTGACAGTTTCCCCACATTACATTGCAGTGTGGTTGAATAAGGCTATTGTAAACTTTAATTAGAACATTAAATGGGGTAAGATGCCGAGTTCGTTTAATTGCACCAATGGCACAAGCTATCTTTTTAGAGATGTTTTCAATATGACACTCCCAGTTTACATTTTGATCGACACTCCAAGGGATTTAGCGGAGGTTACTTGTTCTATAGCGTTTTCGTTAAAAGTAAGAGAGGGACTTTCCGTTTATTGTGATAAACTTCTGCCTTGATGCAATAAGCATAAACTCAGTTTTTGTCATATTCAGGGTAAGCTTGTTAGCAGACAGCCATTCGTACACATTACTCAGGTCGTGATTAAGGTGATAATTTATATGCAAAAAAAACCGACAGAAAACTAATATAAGCGCCTATTTGCTTATCATAATTATGCAAAAAATTTCAACAACAACTCTGGTCTTGAAATTTAACAAATTTCGCACAGCATGGTTCTAAATCAGAAAATCAAGGACACTTTAAAATTCTATTGAAGATACAACTTTAACTTACAAGCTTATCTCGCTGAAGCAACTAGATTATTTTTTCATGGAAAACGCAAAAGTTTCTATGAAAGAAAGTCGCTTACCACAATTTGGCAGACCTTCCAGCAAAAGTTGCAAAGACTGAACTAAATAAATCTTTTCGATAGATCAACGAATCAACGAATTTTCCCCGCTGTGTTTACCGTTTTGTAATTGCTCTAAACACACAAAACACGTTTGATTTCTCTTGTTGATTATCCGATAAAATCATGTGACTTTCCTTGCGCGGCTGCACATCATATCTCGACGCGCGAAGTTCTGTGGTCGTCTGAGTCGATATTTCAAGAATATTTCAGTTCTTTTCTAAAGGTCTCATTCGCCCTACCTCATGGCTTTGTTCGGTATTGTTTCATCTCCTTTCTCAAGCCCTAACTCGATTCAATTCACGACATATGTATTGTTCAGTACTATCTCGCCTCCTTTCTAGCCCTGGGCCGATCTTTCGCGATCTTCTTCGCCACTTTTCTAGCTGTTGATTCTTCCCCTCTGTCGTTGTCTTCCATGTACTGCTTCAGATAAATTCTATCTTCAACGAGAGATCAACGTCCCCGATCGTTTGCTGACATAACAAACACAAATGAGCTTTTTTTCTGACAAACCCGCAGAGAAAAGATGGCACTCCTTAGATCCCCAGTGAGGCTTACCTCGAGACGCCCCTCCTCCTCCGCCAGAGTCTGTACGGACGGCGTTCGTTTGGTCGCTAGCTCTCTCGTACGCTGACGTCATAACCAAATTTTCTTGGCTTGATGAGTTACCAATTTTCCTTAAGTATGGAGGCTTCGCTCGCGCACTTCGCGCGCAGAAGCTCCGTTATGAAATTGTTTAAATAATTAACACCAGAAAAACGTACACTTGACATAAAAATTTATCTACGGATTTACATAAAAAAAAAAATAAAAAAAAATAAAATAAAATTTAAATAAAATTTTTAAAATAGCATGATATTCCACCTACATCAGGTCAGTGACCTGATTTCTCTGATAATTGGAAAGTTACACACGGCTTCTGATTGACTAATTGGGAATTTGGATATAGAGTAATGTAGAGTTAGATGGTTTTACTTACAGCGATCGAAGCTTGGTATTCTTGCGAAATATACCTTCAGGTAAGTCTTTTAACTGATTGCTGTCCAAGTTCCTACCAACCAATAAGCACGATCAGTGTCAATTTTATGATAAAAGGAAAAGTAAAGAGTGTGTACGGCATGTGGTTAAAGGTTGCCTTCCCGATATAGAATACCACGGTATAGAAAACAAGAACAATGAAAATATAAATGGGAAAATAAAACGCTCTCTCCATGTTGCTTTTCAGTCTAGAAAAATATGAGATCCCGGAATTGTTGGATCTTTTTCTATTGTGGCACTATCAGTATTAAGCCTGAGACAAAGGAGACTGGAGGAGAGGGTGACAAAGGATGCTTACCACTTGTCAGAATAGACCGGTTGGGAGAGCATTGAGTACTGGTAAAGGTTTTTCCAAAGTTAGCAAACCAACCGAACGAAATGGCGCTTACCATTTGCAATTCGATTTCCCGTAATTGCTTTCGGCTGATGGGAGACTGGAAACTGGAAAGTTTAGCAAATGGTAAGGAAATTTCCGCCGTTCCATTCCAAACGGAAAAAGAGGAGCACCTATGAAGGTACTCCACAATTTCTGAACGGAATTCCTGGAAATTACCTTACCATTTGACTTCAAACCAAAATTTCCGGATTTTCGCGCCAAATGGTAAGCACCAAGGATCGGTACTGATTTATTACTGACACCGATTTTTAACAACATTGATTTCTCGAGTTTATTTTGGTGTATGATAA
>JAHPZR010007765.1:50000-69316 GCA_019787425.1 Platygyra sinensis | reverse complement strand
GAGAAGATTGATCATGCGGCGGAGGAAGGTGCGACCCGAAGGGGCGACTTTGCATGCGTGTTGAAGGTTACCAATTAAAGACTCCAGCTCCTTCCGTGTGCAATGGCGTTTAAGTGACCAGAAGACCAGGAGTGTGTGGATACGATCAAATTTTTCTTGCGGGAGCCGTGCTTGCAAAAGGAGAGAGTCAAGTCCTATGCCAAGAATGGTCAGGAGAGTGGAAGGGCCCTCCAACTTGTCGGGGTGAAGGGGAATCCCCCAATCCTGAAATTGCTGGATACAGGTGTCTAAGTTCCGTTGGCACGTCTGAGGATTAAGAGGACCCAGGTTGTGAAAGTCGTCCAGATAGTGAAGGAGAAAGCTCACCTCATACTGCTTTTTGAACACCCACTCCACCAAGTCTGCAACTGAAGAGAAAATGCAAGGTGCTGAATGCAAACCAAAAGGTAAGGCCATGTCAACAACAAAGTGATTGCCTTGCCACTGCATGCCAAAAAGATAATGATCATTAGGATGGATGGGAATAATGTGATAGGCACTTTCCACGTCAAACTTTGCAAGTAAGGTGCCCGACCAAGCGACATGATCCCATCAATAATATCGTCTACTTTCATATATTGAACCATGAAGGGGTCTTTTCTAATGCCGTCATTCACGCTGTGACCATCGGGACTAGAGAAATCCAGAATCAAGCGCCATTTGCCTGGCTGGTGTTTTTTGGGGATGACTCCAAAACGGCTGATGTGAAGGTGAGGTAACAGAGGGGAAGAGAAGGGGCCCGCAACGCGACCCTTAGCTAACTCCATGGAAAGGTAGTCGTCAATAACTGAGGGCTGAAGACTAGCAGAGGGCTTATTCTGTGTGGCCGATTTTAAGGAGACCGAAGCAGGGTTGTAACCAACACAAAACCCATTCTGAAGACCATCCAAAATGTAGGTGACAAACGACTGATCTGGATGTGTGAGCACTTCCTGGCGTAATTTGTCCACTCTTATGGGGGAACTTTATAGGGAGGAAGCAGTGGCAGATGCAACGAGGGAGCCGAGGCAGATGGGCAGGAATCATTGAAAGCAAGAAAAAATTGGGGCCGTCCAACCATCTGCGGTATAAAAGCAGACTTATACAAGCGGTACATGGATGATGTGGCCCGGGTTGCTTCATGTAGTGAAGAGGACCTCCCCCAGTTCCTCGAGTTTGCCTCCTCGTCTCACCCTAATCTTGAATACATGTACAGTATACACCGTCAGTCTCAACGGACAAACTTCCTTTCCTGGATATCCGCATGAAGCCTCAAGGTAATCGCATAGCCACTTCTATACATTACAAAGCCACAGATAGCCACTCTTAACTCAACTTCAGTTCATCTCATCCTTACAGTTGCAAGTCATCGATACCTTATAGTCAGTTTCTTAGACTGCATAAGATTTGTAGTGATCACTCTGACTTCAACATTGAGGCAGCAAAAATGGAGACCTTTTTGCAGCATGCGGATATCCAAATGACCTCATTAGAAGGGGAAGGGAATGAGCATCGACAAATCAAGGGCTGAAAATTTGAAGTGTGACGCTGCTAGCAACATCACAAATGATAGAGTATCTTTGGTCACCAACCTTCACCTCAGTAACCTTGTTGCCCAGAAAACCATCTCAAGGAATTTCCAGATCGTTTGCGAGGATAGCATGACAAGAAATATTTTTAATAAACCACCACTGAAGGCTTTCAGGCAAGCCAAGAATCTGAAGGATCTGCTAGTCAGCCTACCTCAGAACCTGCCACAGCAATCACCAGGTACTTTCCCTTGTAACAGGACCGTTTGCCACATGTCCCCATGTTAATTCATCATCCACAATCACAACACCAAAACGGCATGTTAACATCAAGGGACATTTTTCCTGCATCACAGAACATGTGGTATATTGCCTATCATACGCCAAAAATCCATTGACAGTGTTTATTGGGGAGACTGGACGCAGATCAGTGGACCGCTTTCGAGAACACTGCAGAGATGTCATGAATGGGAGGAATGATCTTCCGGTACCTGCCCACTTCAATTCAATAAATGATACACTAGAGGACATGAAGGTAGCGGTATTGAAGGCAGGCCTAGCCAACCAGGATTACTGAAAGAAGCAGGAGATGAGGCTGATATTTAAATGTGGGACTATGGACTCTAGTGGCCTTAACCAGGACTTAAGTTTCATGCGAATCACACTTTTTTGCTTACTCGCGCGCCGGTGCGTGCTATTTCGTGTGGCACACACGCAAGTATGCAATCAAGCACGTGAGCTAACTTTAACAACCTTTTTAACGGTATTTAGTCTTGTACCCTGAAGGCAGCATTGCCGAAACGTTGGTGCATTAAGACTTTCTAAATAACAGCCTCAGTATTACAATTTTCAATTTAGCAAATGTTCTTCCAGCCTTCATTGGTATTAAATCACCCATGTTAAATTATCTCGAATTCCCCTGACTTTTCTTCTTCTTATGTTTCCCCAACCTCGTTCCCAGGGTCTTTCATCTTACCGCCCGCTGAGGCGAGTGAGGAGAGACCCTGGCACACGCTGGTCACGTGCCGCTTTGACAATTGAGAACATCAGGGAGGGGTCCACTGTAATCAGGCAATTTGTCACGTTGAGCTTTGTGAAATTCAAAGCAGCTGTGCTGCGACTGAAATTACCCGCGATGTTTAGCAGTACTTACCCTTCAGGATGAAATTTCGAATATTCAGATTGATGCAAAAAACATAACAATGTTTCTAAAAAATTGTATAGCTTTCTTGAAGTAAAGCTACGGCAGTCTCGGAAGAAAAGCTGGTTGGAAAAAGATAATATAATATCCGTGATCAAGAAGCAACACACTATGCCAAAAGTTCCATTCAAACATCCGGTCCCAGCATCACAACATACAATCAAAGTAAGCATTATTTTCACGGAACATTTTAATCTTTGTCCTTGGAGAACCAATACTAAAAACCTCAAAAACATGTCTTGCAATAGAACGGTGAGCCTAAACAAAGAAGTCAAAGTATGAGCACGGTATGGAAAATTACAGAGGTGTCAAACTCTGACAAACGACATGCAGTTTTTAATAACATCAGAAACCATGCCGACCTAAGACTTCGAAAATATGCTTTAACACAGTCAAACGACTCCACTATACTTATAATTTCCATTTCGCCTAACAGGGCACATGTTTTCTTTTCTCAGAAACACCGTGCGTGAAGCAACAAAAGGTCGAGTCATTCAGCTGAGAATGAATATTAAAAGAGTGCACAATTCTCACAAACCGTTGGAGTCACGTACACTACACTGATTTATTGACATAATAAAAATTATTTTCTCTCTTTGTAGCCTTCTTTCGGTTGAAGATAATCCAGTTCTTTGATATGAGAAAGCACGGCGAAATGCAGACCTCAGAGTCGTTCGCGCTCTGCAAAGTTAGGGTAGCCGACGGCGCGGTGACACCAATAAATCTTTTCACCCTTTCGCTCATCTCGAAGTAACTAATTTGGCTTTCAGTGATCAAGGTCCTGAATAAAACTGTTTTATCGCCGTTCGCAAGACCTACACAGTAGACCTGGTTTTAATTCATTCTGAGGTAATGATCAGATGAGTCAAAGATCTTCCATACACAGCCTGGGCTGTAGGGTGCAATTCTTCATTCTCCTTCAGCTTGTTGAGGAGAATTTTACTATATGTAACGTCCTTAATTAAACCATTCAATCTACAGCAACTTTGATATTCCTTTATCAGATGATGGATGAGGTTTTCGCCAGCATTTGCAGAATAAGAGCATCATATCGCTCCTGGTTTATTTTGGTGACAACCACATCCCGCACTCCCGTAAGTTAAGTATAGACAAAATTATTACTAGACCACTCTTCCCTTCAATACAACTGTAAGTTAATTGTCATCTCCCAGATTCTGGGAGACACATGACCAGTGTGTGCCAGGGTCTCTCCTTGCTGACCTCAGGGGGCGGTAAGATGAGAGACCCTGGGAACAAGGTTGACATTTCCCTGACCTTGAAGAATGTTTTTCCCTGGCCATTTCATTACCTGTGGCAAATCTGTGCAGTTAAAGCCAATTTAGAAGAGTTTTAGCATGTAAAATGAAAAATCTGAATTCTAAGATCCATTTATCAAGCTTCTGAAAATTTCTTGAGGCTGGAAAATAATATTGTATTGATATCTTCTCACTCTTGAACAAAAAAATAGACAGTTGGATGGACTGACACTTGTGGGGACCGCTTGACCACTTTGACTAAGACTGCCAAACACCTGCCAACAGTGTTGGATGTTATATTATGAAGACATAATTAATCTACAATGAAATTTATCTTTCACATATTTACTTGTAATGTTGGATGTTGTTGCAAGCATTTGCACAGGCTTTTAGGGGGAGAGCATCTTGTAAAATCTCTTAAAATCGTCACTTGGCACCACTGTGCAATACTACTTTGCTTTTCGGATTGCTCAAATTGACCAAGGTACATTGTACGCTTTTAAGCTAATTTTTCCCTATAAATACCAACCTGGAAAATGCATATTGTTACATGTAATATAGTTACACGTACTGTGCAATACCAAGAAGTTTCAATTTGACACATGCCTATTACAGTCACAGTCAGTAATCGAGGTTGGATAACTCAGGGAGGAATCTAATTTAACAAGGATGGGGGAGCTCCACATACCTTTTAGAGGGTTAAAAACATGGCTTCGGTATCTCTAGGGTGTTCAGCCTCAAAAGTCCACAGTGGGAACTTTTACAGTACTTTTCTAAGTACTGACAAAATAATGACAGGAAATAATGTGCTGTTTTAGAATTGATACCTCATAGGGGTGAGAAAAATTTCACATCGTACCTACAAAACAGGATCTTGGTAACCCTCATTAAGGGTACTTCACAACATTTTTGACAAGCAGCACCATTTTTTTTTACAGCGGAGCTCATGGCAGCCCAAAGGGCTGCCAAGCGGAGCCCCATAACTATAGGAACAGGATCACATGCATAGTACATAGAAATAGAAACCCATGCAACTCTTTTCTCATAGTAAACATGGATCACGGGCGAGTGCGCCCAATGACAACGACGTCACACAACATGGCGGCCTTATTCGGGTTAATACCAAGACTTGCAGCCTTGGTTTACAGCGTGTATCTTTGATATTGAACATCCATGCTATGATCAATTGATTATTGATTATTGATTTGATTATTGACACCTGTCAAAACAAGGTATCCGCTGACCAGTGTCACGTGACAATATCACAGGCTCAGGTTTAGAGCTCATCAAGCTCTTGTGTTTTTATAAAGTTGGCTGCTGACCAAGCACTGGTTTTTGATTGGATCGCAGACTCATGTCTAATTAATTTGTACTGATCAGGGCCAGGTTGTTCTGAAAGTGGTTAACGCCAACCCAGGATTAAGAGTTGATCGAAGTATACATATATACATACATACATACTTTATTCGTCCCAAATGGGCTTTTCAGAATAAAGAGATAATTAATAGTATATATACAAGTCGTCAGATGTTTTTCACTGTTTTTGAGTCATGGGCTTCTGGTGTATAGTCTAACATTATTCGAAATCAAAACAGAAGGCCAATCCATATGCACAGAAAACCTTAATGCAAAGTTAAAAATCTCCATCCAAATTCTTGCTTATCGTGGAATAGCTTAATCAGGCTTTGAACAACCCGGCCCTGGAGCTCTGCTTTTAGGCTTGGCTAAATCTATATGTTATGGGAGTTCTCACCAGGGTGCAATTTTCTATACTGAGGAATACCTAGTTAAGGCCTCTTACCAACAAAGAAGGAGATAGGCATGTTGAGTCGATTGATGTGTTCTCTATAAGATGATGACTTCAGTCGGCGCTTCTTATCCATATCTGGCAAATAAATGTCTTCTCCTGAAGCCGACATTAACTTCTTCTCCCTTATGCTAAGAGCAATTTGTTTGCCAACTTCTGCACTTACATAACCAAAGAACTCGTGCAGTGTGTCGTGGGTAAGAGGTGTGAGGTTTTCATGTTCCCATAACAAGCCGTAAATGAAGCTGATCCTGTACATCATACAAAATAATATCACATATTAAGAAATGTACTCCCTACTGAGACTAGTGTGAGGAAGGAACTGTGTGGCCTGTTCCGGGTTGTACATCCACATAAAAAATCTTATGATCTTCCCACAGCTAAAACCCATCCACACACTCTTCCTGAACAACAGGGTTTGTATCCTTTTTCAGAAACAAATTTCCAGGACTTTTTCAGGACTATTCCAGGACTCAGATTGATTTTTCAAGGGCTCTAAAATCACATTAACCTCTTCGCTCCCAAGATCTCAATGTTAATTCTCTTCACTGCCTTCTATACACTTTATATTTTTAGTTGAGTTTAACAGATTTCCAGAACTTTCCAGGACCAGTGGCCTTTTTCCAGGACTTTGAAGTCCTGGAAAATGCCAGGATAATAAAATTCCAGGACTTTCCAGGCTTTCCATGACCCATACAAACCCTGGAACAATACAAATCATGTGGTACAGCAAAGGTGAAAGACTGTGTGAGAAATGAGTAGTTTGTCAAGAATATCTTGGATCTCCTGAAGTGGAACACGACGACATACAGTCTCCATTCGTTTACTTATTTAACAGCAAAACTTTAGAATTCTTTGCCTGATAATTTAAGAACTTCTGAAATCCTTAATGAATTTAAGAGAAACATTTTTAGTGTTACTAATTTTTAATATTAAATATTATAATTGTATATTTAGTTAAATATTGTAGTGTGAATTAATTGTAATAACTTGAAGATATTAGCTCCTATCGAGCTACCTGTAAATTCAAGAGAAAATAAAGTTCAAGTATGTATGTAAATATATATGTATGACTCAAAGTAAAATTCTCTAACTTTTCCCTGATCTTGAGGAATTTTTTCCCTGACCATTTCCTGACCTGAAACAACCCAGTGCTATTCAATTTGTAGTTTCAGCACATTAGCCATATCAGGCTTTTGACCCTACCACTCTCTTATCTAGAACACTTAATGACAGACACACCTGTGACAAACAGGATTACGACACATTTCCTTGTATGGCAAGAACACATGATCAACGCCTTTAACAAACTGGTTGAAGAGTCTTTCTGTCCAAGCGGCCTGATCATCAGTATCCGCAGTTAGTCCTTTTATGCCAAGAGACTCCACTACTCCTGGTAAGTACAGTCCCACTTTCAGCTCGTTGAATGAGCTGGGTATGGGATTGGCAGCCAACTGACTGGCTACCACATTTCGGACTTTGCCTTCAAGCACTCCAGACAGTAAAGATGCAAACACCACCCAAGAACCAATGCAATGGGCCACGATCTGAACATCCTTCTACAGGAAAACATTAAACAATTAACACAATTAATTAAAAAATGGATCACTGGATAATGCAATTTGAGAGTTTTCACTGGCTTAGCCATCATGGGTTATGAGCTATTAAACCATGTTCTACAAATATGGTAAGCATACAGATACTTTTTGGGGGCATTTTTATTTTATTTTTTCACATGTATATTTTGGGGGCGTTTTTAATAAAACAATTATTCCAATTGTGCTTGTTAGATATGAGAAATTTATAGTAAACTCAGCGCTACACGCCTTGTTGGCTATAATCTACCATCTCATATCCAACGTATGCTCGTGGACTAATTGTTAAACAAGAACCATGGCGCGGTTTTAACAGTGCTTTAAAAATCAGTTACTCACACTGTCCGATTCCAAGCAATGTGAAATACAACGGAAAAGATGTAAGGGAACACTAACTTCATCGCACAATAGATTGTGTGTTTATAACTCCGAACTCCGATGAAAACTAAAACCACCAAGTGCATTAGGATATCTTATTACGTCAATAAGTCTTAAACGATTAACTAAAAAACGGAAATTAGCGTGACTTGCATCACATTCCATGAATAACGTAATTGCTTTTTATGTTTTCATTTATTCATTTGCTCCACAGGCAACCCAGACGCTGAATACGATTAAGGTGGCTGAAAACAGTTTCCAGTACTTTCCAAGACTTAGAGTTTGATGGGTCATTATAACCACTCTTTATCAGTTAATGCCACAATCATGGTATCAATTATCCATTCCCAATTATCGGTGAACAAGTTGCTGTTAATTTTGTGGCACAATAGGTTACCATAGCAACAATATGACCTGCTAAAAATACCCTTAATTTTTGCTTTAAGTGCTTATAACTCAAAAACGAGCTCGGTGACCCCCATTTTTTATTATCGAATTGTAATCAGCTAGCATGATAAGATGCAACTTTTTGTAAAGTTTGAAAAAATTCTATGACGGGGTTTCAGAGCCACCTTCAATTTTCGAAAATTTAAGGTGGCTCTGAACCCCCTTGGTAGAATTTTTTTAAACTTTGCAAAAAGTTGCATCTTATCATGCTGATAATACAATTCGATAATAAAAAATGGGGGTCACCGAGCTCGTTTTTGAGTTAATAAGCGCTTAAAGCTAAAATTAAGGGTGTTTTTAGCAGGTCATATTGTTGCTATGGTAACCTATTGTGCCACAAAATTAACAGCAACTTGTTCCCCGATGATTGGGCAGTTTGTTGATACCATGATTGTGGCATTAACTGATAAAGAGTGGTTATAATGACCCATCAAACTCCAAGTCTTTGAAAGTACTGGAAACTGTTTTCAACCACCTTAATACATGACATTAGTTTGTTGACAACTGCGTTACAATTTTAGCCATTTATAAGACAATATATGGGATCACTTTGAAAATTGCCCTAAATGCTACCTGTAGAAAATAATTTCAATAAAAATGGCTTACCTCATGTTGACATTGCATTATTTTGATGTCTCTGGGTTCCTGGAGGTGGTTTAAAGCAATTTTAGCGAATTTCACGTTCTGGCCGTTTGCTTCTGCAAACATGAGGTAAGCCATTTTCATTGAAATTATTTTCTACAGGTAACATTTAGAGCATTTTCGAAGCGATCCCATACATTTTCTTATAAACGGCTAAAATCATAATGCAATCATCAACAGACTAATGTCACGTATTAATCGCATTCAACGTCTGGGCCGCCTGTGTTTTGCACAAGATCATCATTATAACAATTAACACTGCATGCTACAACGCAAATAATACAATCTTGATCAGGAAGTCTCAGAAGCCTTTTTAGGCTCATCTAGGGGACCCCCTTTACTACCTGATAAGACAAGTCTGGCGGTTAGTGAATTTCAACACTCGCTTCTAATCAAATGCTTCAATAATACAAAAAGGCAACATATTTTGTACGCCTAAATAAAGAGTAGAATATTCATATGATTTTCAATACATTGAATTATCACCAGCTTTTAGCGAATAAACATAATTTCCTCGCTCCTTAGTCGGCGTTTCTTATTACATTCTTTGCATAGTGGATTTAGAGTGATTTGTAATCAGAGAGTTTTGTTCATCTCGAAGGGAAAATTCCTGGGCCATTCATTGACCCTTCAAACAAATATAAATTTTACATATGTTCCGAGATGAAATGCATGCAGAGCACATTCTAAAGCAGTCCTTGGTGATTCATGGATTACTGTAGACACCACATAACTTCATCAACACAAACTATATGATTGCACGATCGCTCTTCTTTACATAGTGAAAGTGAACAGTACAAGTTGCGTGATTCAAAGTCCCGTGGCCAAGTGAAGGTCTGCGTCTGGTCACCGACAAAACTAAAAATAAACCACTTGCCGAGCAAGAACTGCTTGGCCTACAGCCATGCGGTTAATTAATAACAAACTGTGCTGTATTGAGAATGAGATGGTAAGTTTCTAGGATAGTAACTGAATGAAAGATGTGATTCCTTCAACACTGTCACATGCAAACTCGGAGAAAAAGAAACTTTTCTGATTTTACAGTGTTCAATAAATTATAATTTTTAATCCCCTTGTTGACTCTAGATGTGAAGTGGAATTTCATCTTTAGCAAGATATTGTCTTGTGACCACACCCACCGTCAGCACCTCAATAATGTCGCCCTTCGTGGTTGGCAGACTGTGTCTGGGTTTGTGATACAAATGTCTTCTTTACCCCTCTGTATTTTTCCTAAAACTACTCCCTATTTCTCAATTGTTTGCACTCCCATAACTGCTATCAACAGCTCTTTGAAAGAATTTGTAGTGCATGCGTCGGTTGGGTGGAACTCCCATATTAAAGGGACATGGGTGCTTATTGTACCTTTTAGGGGTTCAAAAAGGGTTCTGGTATGCCCTGGGGCCTAATTAGCCTGAAAAGGTCCACGGTGGGAAATTTTGTGATATCTAGGGCACTGAGCTGAAAAAACATGTCAGGAGATGATGTGTTGTATTACAATCAGTGCGTCTTAGGAGTGACAAACACTTCAAGCCACGCCCACAAAACAGGATCTTAGTACCTTTTAGGGGTTCTATTCAAAATTTCTGACAAGCACCCTCATCCTTGTTATATGGGAGTGCCCTCCCCCTAGGTATAGGGTTTATACCTGTTTAGTGACCTCAATCACTTTGTCGATAGCGGCTGGAGAATCATAGGCTGCACAATCATCCAGTGTGTAGTCCCTCCGTGCCATTGAGGGTAGGTTACATGAAACACGCCAATCAACAAGCCAAACATCATACCTTGTAAGAAGAAGCAGGTGTAACGTTCAATGCAATTTACAAGTGACTTTTGATTGATGGGCTCTTCATGCACTCTGACGTCTTTTATGGCTGCCACCAAAACCACAAATGTTGCAGTAAGAGCATTTTTGAGCAGCATGGTCTCCCATTTGATTCTGCTATATATAACCTTTGTCAGAGTCCAATTAGGCATAGTCTTTTATCAATGACTTAAGACATCGTTCTCGTTTTCATTATTATTACCATCATCATCATTATTTTTATTATAATTTACAGTCTAGTTGCTTGTGTTTCAAAACCTTGTAGCCTGCTCCAGACATCGGATAATGTGGTACAGCAAAACCTGGCATGCCAAAGAAAAGTATTAGGATCTAGATCTAGTGATCTAGCTTTCCATTCACCTATTCTCTTCTTTCATTCTTTGTGCATCACTTTTGCTACTGCCCCCAGTCTGAAAGCCTTAAAAAATGTTTTCTTCATATAATTATGTTCTGTGACTTCACTCAAAGCATCTTGCAGTGTTGAGTGGGAGAAGAAATGGATCCTAAGTTGAAGTAGTGAGCACAGGGAAGGATTGAAAACAACTCTCCTTTCCACATGCATCTTTGACCACCTCCCTCTTACAGTCCATTTCTCCCCAGCGCTCGATACGCAGGCCACTCACTGTCAGCTAAGTACATGTGTACCTGTGCTGCACCAGGTATTCCAGCAGATTTGTGTCAATAGTGTCCAGGCTGAATATTCCACTGCTGACTCCAAGCCCGTGAAACAATACAACTGGCCCCTTTGTTCCACCATTGTAGCGTGTCAAGGCTATTTCAAACTGATTAAACAGAATAGTCAGTGAGAGTTTATTCTTATCCCTAGCTCTTAGCTAAGGAAGCTAACACTGGATTCCAGCACTGTCTAGCACTTTTACTTACTTTGATGGATCATTCTTCCACACTTAATCTGTTGCTTTTATAAGGATATCAAACAAACCTCCAATCATTGTTCAATAAGTTCTGATGAAATAGTTTACACAATAGGTTATCATAGCAACAGCATAGAATTGTAGAAACACCCCTAATCTTAGCTAGTGATGATAGCTCAAAAACAAATTCAGTGACTGTTATTTTTTTCATTATCTAGCAATAATATAATCAGTGCATGTATGTTAACATACAACTATTTGCAAAGTTTTAAAAAATGTGGTAAGAAATTCAGAGCCAAGGTGAATATGACTCCCTGGCTCCGCACAAAATTTTTCCACAGCAACGGCAACCTATGATGTTAAGAAAATTGTCATTATATTGTTCACCAATGATTGGGCATTTGGTAATAACACTATAATTATGATATTAAATGATAAAGAGTGGTAGAACCTGTCTATCAAAGTATTACATGATGCAAGTGCTGGAAGCCAGCATCAGCATCAGCCAGAGAGACTGTGTAAAAATTAATAACAAAATAAAGAGGCATGTTCTTATTTATATTTACAGTTCTTACTATCTAATATTAATCTGCAATTTGATACAATTTTTATTTATTGTACTCATATGTTCAAGGTTTTCAACACCGTAAATAAGGTGTCAGCATGCAAGCCATTTATGGTCAACTGCAGGTGCCCCTTTTATGTAGCTTGATTTAAATACTGCATGACTAGGCTGTAATGCTACAGAATACAACACTGTTACAGCTAATAATAGCTCAATTTGGAAATGAGAGTCAGGCTAAGAGTAATTGGCAAAGCAAGCAATAGTAGGATTGTTTGTTTGGGTAGGAGGACTCAAACAACAAAAATATGACTGTATAAAGCAGCTGTGTACCTTTGTGAAAGGTTAATTTTGAGAAACTTATCTAATCAGAGAATGATGTATATTTGTACAGAGTAGCAAAAAACAAAATTTTCTGTTCTCTTTGTTTATGTTTAAGACCCCAAACAGGTCCTTGGAAATGGGATTTCTGGCATTCTAATGCCAATTCAGCATGTCATAATGTCTTATTTTTTAACGTGGAGGGTTAAACCAAAACCCCCAACCCAACCCCCTACACCACCCCAACTTGGCAATTTCATGTAGCTCACCTTGTCCTCAGTAGGGCATTTGTAGACTTCAGGGATACAGCCGTGAAGATTCAGGGGCCTTTTCTTCCTGGGTGGCGCATCAGGGTTGAAATAGACGTCACAAGATGAAGTTGGGCCATAAACATTCCAGATAGTTTTGGCAAAGAATTCGCTAAAACGTGTCTTCCACTTCAACTTCTCCAGTTTGTTGTTTGTGTTTGTGATCTCTATAGTTGCAAGTTGCTTAGCAAAGTTGGGTGCAGTTATATAGAGTGTGGCTTTACCCAAGGGCTCCCTCTTGTTGTGTCCGAAGATTGTAACAAACAAAGTTGTAGTATCCTTCAACCCTGTTTCCCCAAAGTGGTCCTTGTGAACATATTTGACTCCTTCAAAGAAAAACTTTCTGCCAAAGTCCCCTGTGAGAGTCATCTTGTAGATCATTTCTTTGGTGTCCACACGGTCTTTACTGATACTGAACAGCTGGAAGTGACCTGAATGAATAAACAGGACGGTTCAAGCCCAAGGGACTCCCATTTGAAAGGACAGGGGCATTTATTGTACCTTTCAGGGGGGTTTGGGACAGCACCAAAAGTTAAGAGCGCTTTTCAAAATATCAGTCAAGCACCCCCATCCATTTTATATGAGAATCCCTCCCACGGGGTTCAAGATTGCTTCGTGTCATGGTGACTAAGCAATTTATTTTAGTCGTTTACATCTGCTGCTGTAAATAGTTCCACATTGTAACGTTTCTTTTTTTAGTCGAGCCAGAAAGTTCTGGAATCTTCTGCTGTAAAGTATATGTTGTGGTTTGAATTTTTTTTTGGTTTAATTTTTTTAAACCAGTTTAAATTTTTCAAACTGGGTTGAAATTTTTCAAACCAGATAGAAATTTTCAAACCAGTTTATTTTTTTTTTTTGTCAACTATCTATAAAAAAGCGAAAATAACTCTTCACATTCCTCTATCCTATTCTCTCCTATTCTCGCTGAGGTCCTCCTGAGTTCTGCCAGCTACTCTACCCCTTCCCCCAAATATACTAATTAACAGCAAGTTTCATTTTTTTTTCTTTTCATCCCGTACTCACCAGGATTTGAACTGCCAACCTCTGGATCTACTTCCCACTGTCATTACCACTTGGCCATGAAAGCACTGGATGCAAATGCGCTCATACTTGATAATTATTATCAGTTCATCACCCCAAGCCCCTCTCATATAAATTTTAATTTATTCATAAATACAAGTCATATAAATTTTAATTTATTCATACATAAACTTTGTCTTAATTACTAAGAAGGTGCAATTCCAAATAAGTAGTTAGGTAGGCCTAAGCTCAACCCAAACTACCAAGTCATATGCAAAGTTCCCAGCCTAACATCAAAGCTAACCATTCTAATTAAGTGCTTAGGCCTAATCACTAACTTGAGTGCTTAACCCAAATTACTAAGACACATGCTCACATTCTGCTCAAAATTGAAAATTAAACTGGTTTAAAAATTTCAACCCAGTTTGAAAAATATGAACCAGTTTAAAAAATTTAAACTGGTTTAACTCATTCTGTGCGCGCGTGGCGATTTACCGGTCGGATCCGACCGGTAACGCAATCTTTGATAGAAGATCTGCGTTACATCCGATTTCCCCCATATTTGGACAGTGAAATGACCTCATAATTAGCCAATCGTAGGCCATTTTTCAGCTCTTTTCCTCTTATCCCCCCTCGGGAGAAGTTTGTCACTTTGAAAAATTAATATGCGTGGGAGCTTAATGGCGGACAACGCGAGGGAATGTTTTATTTCGCCGAAAATTGGGGCCAAATCTTTCGGAATTGGAATTCAGGATATTTGTAAGGTTAGTGTAAGTAATTTTTGAACCATTCGATGGCTGCTGAGGCTGGAAATTATCCAGAAACAAGAATTTGTCTGCGTACGTGCAGACTTGCATTTAGAATAAATTAACGGCTTGTCATCGCCTTGTCATGCTTGTTTGCTTTGTTTTTGATTTCGCTCCTCTTATGTAGCACTCAGAGGTAGTTTTTTCGTCTAAATCACTTAAGAAAAGTTCGAAAAAGATGTTCCCAGTCAAGTTTCAGCTGTTAAGCGATATTTGTGGGGTTTTTTGGACAAAACCGGCATTTCGTGTCGAGTTCGTGTCGAGCCGTGTTTGTCGGTTGCTATGGGTTACCGCCCTTCTCAAGTTACTCAAGAGCACTTGAGCGAGATACAAAAGATAAAATCTAATTTCGCCTGGTTTTGTTCGATTCTGCTGAAATTTTAACATGATGAAGCTGGATTGATAAGGAATAGATTTTACTATTGCTGATCTGTGGTATTTGTCAATGCGAAGAGATATTTTGCTCCGAAGCCAGAGTTTTGAAGGGAATTTTGCGTGACACGCGGGTTCAATGCGACATCGCAATCCGAGATTTATTTTTATCTCGAAGAAAAAAATGGCCGTGAAAGTTCATATTCTTGACCTTTTAAATGAATATAAATTTACAGATGTCCCGCTATGAACTTTTAGTGAAAAAACATGATTTTTAGCGAGGGGTGCTTCTCAAATTTTTTTCGCGGGAAACAAGGAGCCGAGAATGAGTTAACAAGAATTAAACCAAAAATAAATTCAAACCACAACATATATAAGCAAATTGGTGTAGTTCTTATATGGTTTTTCCCAGGAGCATTTAAAGAGAATTATCTCGTGAGTAAACAGTGTTTCCTGAAATGTGACAAAGGTCACGTGTAAAGTTTCGACAGAGTTCAAGTTTGTTGAAGTGTAACAGAGAGGTTACGTGGACAGCTGGCAGAGGCTGTGTTTATACAAGAGTGACAAAGGTCGTGTGTAAAGTTTAGTGGAGGAGTGTTTATTCAAGTGTAGTTACAAGTCTAGCGTGTGCTTGTTGTGGGGTCTTGAGTGGAGTTACTGTGTTCATCTGGAATAAATAACCTTGTTGTTGTTTCTGACATCCCTGCGTTCTGTTTAGACTACAAACTACCTGCCACTTAAAACATTCAAACTTGCAACAAACTTCAGTTGACACAGTGCAACCGACCATGAAACGGCCTAATTAAATGCCTGATGTTCAAAACCCAGCTGGGGGAACTCCCATATGCAAAGGTTGAGAAATTTTTGTCGTCTCGGGTACAAATGAAGGATTCTGGTCTCAATTACGGTGTTGAGGACAAAACATCACCATTTTTAGCTGTCAAAGTATCGTTTAGGGTGCACTAGAAGAAATAATTGCAAGATGGCCAGTGCTTAACACATGCATATATACAGCCATGTCATTGGCATTGTAGCAATACACAGTGACTAAGCCATTTCGTCCTTGTTTGGGAATCATAATCATGGTATAGCCCTCCCCCCCCCAGGCAGTTCCATGCCGAGCAAATACTTGCTACTGATCCTTCCTAATAAAATCAATTATGCTCAAACTTACCGTCAGAAACTGAGAGTGGAGCACAAGACAATGCCAGGCATGTCACTGTTCCTGAAATTGTTGCTGTGTGAGATGGGTCACAGTTTAGCATGCGCTCAACATCATTAGAGTCAATGGTGAGAGTGAATTCACATGGTGATTTAATCACGTTGTTTGATGGTTCATAAGTCCCAACCATCTTCTCTGTGAAACGAATTCCTGGCTTTTCTTTGACAAAGCTGGTCACATCTGTGAACAAGAAAAGGTGCCATGTTTGCTCAGCACACACTACATTTCCTTCACATTTCAAAAAAACACCTAAGAGATACTGATTTTAGGGACAAGTGAACCTGCTACATGTAGTTGCTGTCGCAGTGAGTGAGCCTGAAGCGACCGAGCAAGGAAGCTCTCTAATCAGCAGAAGATTACATTATAGGGGCTTGCAATCACTTTTTCTTACTAAACATAAGGAATTGTAGTTATGCAGGAATGGAAGATTTAGGATGTGCAGTGATATGGCGCAAGGAATTGTGGTTATGCACCAATGGATGATTTAGGATGCACAGTGAACCATGTGCTTTCTTGTCACTGTTTAATAGGGAAAGAAGAAGAAGGTGAGTTATTCTGTATATACATGTAATTTGCTCTTTTTTTCGCTTTTTGCTTATATTCTTCAGATCCTTATTAACTTGACTTATGTAAAATTTGCTTTTGCTTTATTTCAAGGTCAAATTGCTACTTGCAAAACGTGTATTAATTAGCTCATCGTTTAGACTTATAAACTTGCATCTCCAGGAACTGTGCACTTCACCAAGTTGAGTTCTTTGGTGCCTTCTTCGGCATGTAAATTACTCTTTTCTTTCGCATGTTGCTGTTTTCTGTGCTGTTTTCTTTTGTAATAAACAAGTATGTCTAATTCTAATCTATGCATAATTCTTTTATATTCACAGTTCCTATCAACAGGGATATGAACTTTGAAAAGGTGTTTGGCTGAACGGTTTTATAAAGATTGAAGATTCCAGTGGTTTTAATGAGGAGAACGTGACGAGTTGTAGCGTTACACGAGTCAACCGCGAGCCCAAGTCAACCTCGAGTCACGAGCCAACCTCAAGTCAACCACGAGCCAAGTCATTTTTTTTTGTTATTTTGTCCCGAAAAAAAACTAGATCGTAGGGAATAAAATATCTGAATATCAAGAAAAAAATTAGCTGAATATAGATTGTTAACAACAGGATATTTTGATAACAGGCAAAATGTTGCCGCAAAAACGTATAGAGTATGTGATAAAAAATTAACAGTTTCACAGCGTATAATGTCAGTGTAATGTCAAATTCATAATAGTAGTTTAAAGTTGATTTTACAACATTGAAAGTTGTTGTTCAAGAGGTATCTGATTTTCAACACCGCAATGTTGATGTGACAGAGTTTCTAGTACATGTAGTTAACAAAATGTCATTTTTAATATAATGTTATTAATAAACAGTTCTTTCAGGGCCTCGCGCACGATGTTGGTACCCAAATCAAAATTTGCAAAATTCGGAAGAAAATTTGTTTTAGAATTGCTGTAATTCGCAGGTTATTCACTTGTTCCTCTTCAAACGAACGCCATTTTGTAGCGATTTTTATGTAGTTTCCTTACATCTTAGCTACGTCTCAAACGCGCTTGTGCCTTTCCTTTAAGGAGTCAAAATCACACATGCTCTCTATTCTAAACTTCGAAAGTAGCGTAACACATCGGGCCGTATTTTACGCTACTCTTATCGCGCCCATTGCAGGCGCGATTTGCCATTTTTGCCATTTTGGCCGATTTTGCTTTTTGCATAAATCGCGCTCATAGCTCCTTTTTGCGGTTTTTGCTTTTGCCTTTCGTGCCAGCACAAAATAGCGCCCCTTTGGCTTTTTGCGTATTTTGCGGTTTTTGCCTTTGCCTTTCGCGCCAGCAAAAAAAAAAATCGCGCCCTTCTGGCTTTTTGCGTATTTTGCCTTTATTCCGAGTCCAGCAAACTGGGTTGGTTCAATTCCAAATGAAAGCTTGCTTTCATAACCATAACATATTTCTTAAATTTGATTGCTTGTTTTACATTAAACTACGGTTGTTAAAATGGCAGGCAAACTTTATCGCGAGTGAATGGCGTTTATGATTTTTAATTGCGATCACTACGGTCACCGGCAATGCGACTAGCTTTTTCTCCTTGGCGACTAAAATTGTTGTTTAGTCGCCACTTTGGCAACCTGAATTTTGCTTGATTTAGAAATACAATAGAGCATTTAATTTAAAATAAACATCTTATCTTGTCCTGCTTTGCGTTCGTCGTAAAAGAATGAGCCAAATCGCTTATAAAAGCCGCATTCCCTCCAAACTTTTCGGACTCCTGTTCCCAATTGTATTTTCTGCAACGCCATTGGAGTTTCTCTCTTGGAACCACGCAGGAGCCGCACTGAGAATTTTGCAAAAAGACCGCTGAATGATAACGATTTTGAGAAGAAAAGGTAAGCTTGAGGTTCAAGGGTAATCAAGTGTTTACATGAACCTTGGCGAAAATTACAATTTATATTCTGTTGATTTCGTGACACACGCTCACGGCTCAGAAGTGGTTGCCTAGCACGTGATCAAAATCTGCCCCCGATCAAATTTCTTTCCAGGATAAAAATAGCCGCGTTGGGAACGAAAATGCTGTGTTTATTTCATAAGTTTAGCAATTTTCTGCGAGCATTTTTTAGTTTCTCTGTACAAAACTTAACTCAAAAACGATATATTTATTAGAACTGTAGAAATTGTACGCGAAAACTGAGAAGTCGCATATTTCTACCGCGAAAACGAAGCCAGCATTTTTGATGCTAAAATCTCTGATTTCGGCGGAACATGCAAGTTAAGCGGCGCCGCGCGAAATGGAAAGTGTTACATCAATAATCAAGTCGCACACACCAAGCATTCGACAAAGATAATTTTTATTATCAACATAGTCTTGCCTCACTTTTGGTAAAAGATTGCAGTTCAGGAACGTTCACTCCTATTTAATGTGTTATACTATGGACCGCCGTCACCGCCAAAAATACAACGTTGCAAACAATTTAGAATCAATTGAAACGGTCTGAAATAATGTTATTTTCAAGAAGGTCCAAATATTTCAGAAATGATGAAGTTAAAATGCACTTAGACAGGTGTCCTCCGTTCAAGTGGAAAACTCAACTTGTAAACGGTTTAGA
>JAHPZR010007765.1:37500-45000 GCA_019787425.1 Platygyra sinensis | reverse complement strand
CCGAGAGCTTGTTCCAAAAGTGTGCAACCTAGCTCTAGTCAAGGGAGTTTGCTGTAGTCATTATTTCACACTCATCAAGCGTCAATTTGCTAAGAGAGTGGAGGTAACCTTTAAGCAGCTCTAATAATACCTGCCAAGCCCTTTCCAGCAATTCCTCTGCAGAGTACTTTTCAATTCCAATCAGTTTAGCAGCAACCATCAATCCAACAGAGTAGGGCCCTGAGAGGATGGATGGTGGGCTTCCATCTTCAATGACAAAACCCTTTTTCAAGTTTCCCTCTGTTGTTTTTCGGAAGTCCATAACATAGGTTATACAGGGTCCTGGTGGCTTTACTCCCTTGCTCTCAGTCATGTGTTTGGTTGTAATCCCCACTGAATTTGTTGTTTTTGCTCCATTGTAGCTGAAACCCAGGACATCGCCGTTTGTGGAGAATCGCCTTCCTGTCTGGTCAGAAATGTTGAGGCCATGCTCTCTTGAACGCAGCAACAGCTTGGTTGAGCCAATTGCCCCTGCCCCAATTATGACATGTGCTGCTCTTATGGTCTCCTCCTCAAGTTTGAAAGTGCCATTCACAAGACGCTTGTATTTGACCATCCAGTCACCCCCATTGGGTGCCTTAGTAACAGACATAACCTCAACCTTTAAGAGAAAAGTTACCATTCACAAAGTGGATACAAGGTAAATCACAACCAACTAGACAGAAACAAACATGAATCCTCAGACTTGTTTCATAATGTAATATCTTAATTTGTAATAATCATTAGCATTAGTATATAAAGTGAATCATTGGATAATAAAAATGCAGAGTTTTGCTTGGCTTATAGTGACCATGGGATTTCATGCAACATGCCCGACAAATGGTGGCTTTAATTCAAGATTAAGTAACAATTTATTTTGAGGTTCTTTTCAAAAAAACAATAATAATTTTATTGTATAAGGGCCTGTTCGCACTACGCAAAATTTTGTTTGTTTTGCCAAAAAATCTGTCAACGCGAAGCCATTTCTAGTGCGAACAAATTTTTGCACCCACCAAAATTTTTGCAAGCGGAACGAAACTTCAAAGATTCCGTCGACTAGCTTTGGAGGCTGTAAAAATTTTGTCAGGCGAGAAAATCCTTTGTTCCTTGACATCCATCCGTCATTGGGTCATCAAATTTGCAACATATGGATTACGAAGCGAATGTGACCATATGACTTCCCGCGAGTGTTCTCTCTCGGAACTTATTAAATCGTGAAATTAATCTCTACCCATTCGCAGATCTCAGGAAAATGGCGCTGGAGAAATATCAAGTGCGGGTGAAAACGAAGGTGATGGCAGTGTCTTCGCAGCTGAATTAAAACCTCCAAAATCCATAACAGGCGAATCGGGCCTAGCAACCAAAACTATAACTAAATGTTGACGTAGCAAGAACAGGTTCTGCATGAAAAGCAAAGGGCAATAAAGTGCCATAAAAACATTTCGGGGAGCATTTTTTATTCACAAATTCGACCGGAAACTTCGCGCGAAACAGACACCGACGCACATTTCACGACATCTTGATGTAAATTGATCAAGTTATCTGTCACAAAAAATTTCGTATCTTCATGTGCGAACAGGGTTGCGCAAACAAAAAATTGGTGATTACAAAATTTTCACTTTTTTTGCAAACGCCAAACTCAAATTTTCGTCTTAGTGCGAACAGGGCCTAATTGAAGCTGCTTCGGTGGAAAGAGGGTGTTAGGTTTTTTACCCAAAAGTGATCTTCATCAAAAACGCTCCAAATTTCGCATGCAGTTTTGTTTAGGCGTGTTAGTTAAACAATGTTCTGCATGATTGCATTTTCCCTGCAATTTGCTTCTTTTTTGAGATATTACGTATGCAAAAAACACATTTTTCCAAGGGCATTCTCTGGGGACCTTTTGTTGAATGGAAAACAAAAGAAACCTTTTGTTTCGCTAAAAGATGAAGTCACTATAATAATACATTAATCTCTCACTACTGCTTCATTAGCGCAAGTGGATAAGGTGCTGAACAGGCCAGAATCGAATTCGTTTTGTCCTGACACTGGCTTGATACAAGCTCAGTCAATTTTTTTTTTCATTCTGTTTCTTTACTTCTTTCAGAAACCAAGATATCTATTTAAGAAAAATTGCATATAGAGTGGAAATCTGGGAACAGATTGTTTACACAGGTTATTGTGACGTGAAACACAACACATGAATCGATCGAATGTGAATTTAGCAAATACCATTCGGACAGAAAAGAGATGTGATGCATTACAGCTCTGTCGACTAATATCTTAAGCATTAGACTGATTCATTCGTATTGATCGACACTCGACGGTGTGTCTGCAAAAATTAGTATGACGTATCACCTCTGACTGCCTCTATCAACACTCAGTCACCTGTAGTTGATCAATAGTTGGCCTAGTGTAGACAGTTCATATGCATCAATTAACACTTGATAGCGTGTCTGTGAAAATTAGTCAGCTCTCAACCAACTGCCGACTGAGATGTCAATTGAGTGTTGACCAAGTATCGAAGGAGATGTCAACAGAGTGTCGATTGAGATGTCAATTCAGTGTCAGTTGAGGGTCAATCAAGAGTACTGATTGACTCTCCACTACGGATACTGTGTAAAGTATACATGTACCTTAACTCAGGGAACACTTGAAAATGAGAAGCAGACTGCATCTTCATTTAGACGAAACAAGTTCAGGTGAACTAATAATGAGTGGCACTTTCTGATTAGCTAATTAATTCTTTGGTGCAGTCTGTTCACATGTTATGGCAAACAAGTCTTATGTTTTTAAGCTGTAACTGAACCTATATCCAGGAAAGCAGCCATTTTTCAATTGCCTGTAGGTGAGCCAGTGGGCCAGCATGTCAAATTTTAATTCTGCTTTTTCTTCCTTTTAACCAAATCTTCCACTTAACTCCAGCGACAAACTTGGGCCAAGTTTCTCAAAGGAGCCATCATGGCAGAACTATAAAGACCGACCCTGTGTGCCAAACATGGTGCAGACTACAATATCATAAAAAACTGTTTTTCATTGAAAGAAGCATGACCAAGCAAAGAGCTTATCTGTGGATGGTAACCATCTGGGAGTTTTTAAAATTCAGTACCTACCTCTGTGAATATCTCAGCACCATGAGCCTTGGCGTCAGGTAAATAATTCATGTTCAGTGTGTTCTTAGCACCAACATTACAGCCTCCACAGCAGTTTCCACAGGCAGTGCACTTAGGTTGTGGCACTCCAACATGATTGGATGGCTTGTCCTCAAATGTTACGTATAGAGGAACTTTATATGCTATCTTGTCAATATCTTCGATGTCAAAGGCATTGAACCCATCCTTCATTCGATGAATTTTATCCAGTTTGGGGTAATCATCTGGGTAGGGTGTAGGTTTAATCATGTCCACGAAATGCTTTCTGTCAACTTTCTGTAAGTTATCAAGGTCTTGCTTCAGTTCTGTTGGCCATAGCGGGTCATCAAACACCTCAGGATGGGCATCAAGACCAACATTGGCATTTATGAGGGAGCCCCCACCAAGACCACACCCCTGAGCAACACTGAGGTCATCAGTGACATAAAACTCATACAAATTGGATGGTTCACCTGTAAAGTCAAGTGATTAAACAAAGGTGATTGGTGCATAAACTGCTGTATTTTGCTCTAATTAATCTGCAAAGTTGTAATCAGACAGTTGTCTGTAATCGGTCACCTGTAATCGAACAGCGTTCTTAACACTTGGCACCAGAAATGTACATCACAAAAGAAACAAATTTACAGCTGTCATGTCTTTGCCATGACAACAATTATGCTGCTGACCCTGTTTTAATCAGGACTAAACTTCCCAGATTTCATCTTACACAAGGATCATCCACTCCCAACAATCTAATGGGGAGAGCCAAGTCTGTTCCGAGGAAGACCCCTGTCCCAATCAAAAAGCTTACAAATGGGGATATTTAGTTTTTCACAGAAAGAGACTGGAGCCAAGGGTGTTGCCATGGCAATAATGTAGTAGGTGTCATTTTGTTTGTTTTGTGATGTACATTTCTGGCCAAGTTTGAAGAGATCACTGCCCCAACATTTCTGGAGATATTCTTAATTCAGTATTTTATCGTTTTAGCAGAACTACTTATGGCATCATCACTTCCCTTATTTGCATAATCCAAAAAACGTGAATATCTCTAAAACGCAAAAAGATATTCCAAAACGGAAAACGCCACTCTTCTTTACATTAAAAAGCCTTTCAAATAAGCAGCAATTATTTTTTACTTCATAGGCACTTTAAGCTTCATTTATTTAAATTTGTTGGTCCTACAGACTCCACCACCCCCAGGAAATCTAATCTTGTATATTTTCTGGAATTACATGTTGTAATGGATTACAAATAAAAACCATACATTTAAAAACTGAAAGCTTCCCAGAATGTTTATTGATTTGTAGAAAAGGCCCTCAATTATAATCAGGTAGAGTAAAAATATAAAACAAACAGCAGTGATAAACACATTAAAAACATGCATTTTACAACCTTGACGTTTCGTATGCTTAAGTCAACATACAATCTCAAAAGTAAACAAACTAAAATGTAAAAGGTTTCACACGATCGTAAGAGTGCTCGATGCAAATACATGCAGAGCAAAATACTAATTCAAGATAGAAATTGTAACACAGTTACTCGAGTTTCATGCACGAAGCGATCATCAGTCTGATGATCGCTTCGTGCGTGAAACTCGAGCAACTGTGTTACAATTTCTATCTTGAATTAGTATAATTTCAAGAGTATATAGTTTGCGAAACGTCAAGGTTATAAAGTGCATGTCTTTAAAATGTTTATCACCGCTGTTTGTTGTATATTTATAATCAGGTAGGTTTTTTATATGCCACTTTTTCCACATTATTTAGTTTAATCAGGAGCCCATCACTAGGAGCCTGCGACTCCCATAATAAGTCAACGCAACAGCATTTTTACCGACCAGTCTATTTTTAGATATTTTTCCTGCGAAATAGTTCAGTTCCAGTCTACATGAGCATGCTTTGGTAAGGATAAAACAATGCAGCCTCATGTCAACATGTCGACATCATGTCAACATGTCAACATTAGTCCGTGCCCGTGATTGCAACTGATTACTGAGATTCCTGTGGGGATCTGAATTTGAGATAAATTCAAACTAAAAAATATAGATCAGTCTGTGAAAATGCCATGACAGGAATATGGGGTAGTTGCAATCTCCAAGTGATGACCTCCTGGTTTAATATATGTTCTAGTACAATTTCCAGTGGTGAATTTAAGAATTGGATTTTCCGATAGGTTGAAAAGCTTGGCTCATGCAACGCAGTGAATATAACATCTCTGTGCTTGGTTACTAAGCTTGCCACCTTTTTCATCTCGGCAAGTATTTAACATGGTGGACAGTTGCTGAATGAAATTTCCATTTATTCAAAAGACACAACTCAGGGCTCTTTCCATATTTCAACCAAAAAATACTGAAATTTTCAAAACAGGGGCAAATGGTACAGAAATTTTCCGGGAAAGTTCCTGAAAGTCTGGAAATTGCTAAATTTCCAAAAAGCAAATCATTCAACCAAAAATTTTGTAAATTCAAAAATGAAAATCAAATGGAACAGAGATTTCCTGGAAATTTTTTTTCGAAATTTTTTTGTGTATACCTCGCAAGGTTGTCCCTTTTTTTATATTCATTGGTAATTCTTTTGGCTGTGATCACTACATTCATTCCAAACAAAGATGATGGCATCATATATTCAAAAGTGGATTAATTATTTCCCTTGCCACTTGCCTGTCAATAAATAGTCTCTGAAATTCCTCAAGAAAGTGTTTATGACTGATGAAATAAAGCTCCCATGGTGTGCTTGTTTGTTTTGCAATAAGTTGGCCAAGAAATGTACAAGACTTACAGTGTGTGCAGAAGCGTTGTATCACTCAATTCATTTTAAACCCTTTGTTTTCCGATGTCTTCGCTGCCATTGTAGTTTGTATAAGGTCCCTGCTGTCATGAATGGGCGATAAAAAGGCACCATGTTGACGTATCAGTGCTCTGCATGTATGCTTCTATATTTGAGATTTAAACCTCAAAAGTCATTGAAAAATTCCAAGTGAACAAAAGTGCGAGTTATCGCTTTCCACTCTGGTGTAGTCAACAGCAAAATTTTGTTCCAATAGGCCATTTTACAGTTGTGTGCTTAGTTACTGGCCATCAATGCAAGCGAGGCAGGAGGTGACCTTGTTTTGATACAGACCTCTCTGTTTTCTCATGTAAATATAACTAGTTAGCATAAAAACAACTTGATTTGCAAAAGCTCTCGATTAATACCCAAAAAACTAATTATGTTATATTTAGTCCGAGTCAGAGGAGAGTCAATCACAGTTTTTCTCTCTCCTTTGGAGGTCAGCCTATAACCCAAAGTAATGTAACTAAATTTCTTGGAGTGTATCTAGACGAACACCTTACCTGGAAACATCACATAAACTTTGTTTGTAAACAAATCGCTAAATCAGTTGGTATTTTATCCAGGACGCGTTTCTATTTATCCTGTAAGACTAAACTCATGCTGTATTATACATTAATTTATCCATATATTACTTATTGTAACTCTACGTGGTCGTCCACTTACGTATCTAATTTAAACAGAATTTATTCTTTACAAAAGCGGGCGGTGCGAGCTGTTACGAATTCAGAATATCGAGCACATACTGCTCCTCTTTTTACCAAACTGAAAATTTTAGATATCTTCCAAATCAATACCCTCGATATTGCTAAATTCATGTTCTGCTACCACAATAATCTACTGCCTCCACTTTTCCTCAATCTGTTTATGACAAACAGTCAAGTCCATAAATATGACACAAGAACAGCTGGTAATTATCGTGTGCATCCCTGTCGTACCAACATCAAGAAATTCACTATTCTTTACCAAGGACCTAAGGTCTGGAACTGTCTTCCTGCCTCTATTACCAATTTGTCAAGCTTTCCTACGTTTAAAAACAAAGTGCTAGAGTTTTTACTAAAATAGTTTCTGAGTTAGTTTCTGCCGCACTCCTTCGCAGCCCTTATCTTGTTTAATATTGTGATGTTGAGGTGGCCTCTCCTATAAGCCTGGGGGTTTCTTGAGGTCTCCTCGCCTAACAACTTGCTGTATATTATTATTGTTATTATTATTATTTATTTTATTTATTTATTTATTTTTTAACTATTGTAATATAAAGGCAAATAAATGATGATGATGATGATGATGATGATGAAAATAAAAGCAGTGAGGTCTGTATCAAAACAAGGTCAACTCCAGCCTTGCTGCCATTCAGAGGCCAGGTCACTAAGCTGAAAACTGTAAAATGATCTATTGCCCCACAAAATTTCTGGAAATTGACACTGGAAATTCTGGTTGAGTGGAAAGTCCCTCAGAGTGCAGGATACTGATTTGAAAGGATAGAACATTTTCAAAATGACTGTTGTCTCGCTTGGACCAAAAATCTTTTCAACAACGCATATTCA
>JAHPZR010007765.1:30000-32500 GCA_019787425.1 Platygyra sinensis | reverse complement strand
ACGTCATAACTTTGCTTGCGTTTAAGATAAGCAGATAGTTTTTAGTTGGGTGGAAAGAAGAAAGAATTATGCAGTGATTCTGAAAGAATTAGGTTGTTTCATCGAATGTGCGAATTTTGAGCAAGCATAACGTAACCCCCAATTTTTGGGGTATCAATTGACGGTTTGTGCGTTTTTCGGGGTGCCTACAAAAAAAATTCCTCAAAAAAATAAAAAAGCGAAGCTATCGAAATAAAGGACATTTTCGTTCATTGCATATATGTTGCTTGACTTGTGTAGAAAAATTGAAGGCAATCCATTTTCCACGAAAATTTGAGTGGTCGGTTCTTACACGGACTTCGCGGAGTTCGCGCTGAAAAGCAAGATGATAATAGGAAAAACAACAAGGCATTGAGGTCAGTTATTTTGTTACAAAATTTACCAAAATTTAGGCTAAAATGTCTATTGACGTTTTTCCCAATACAAAATTATAAACCCTTTGTAACATCACCACCTCCATATGCTGAAAGGTGAGAGTCACGTTTTGCGTAATGAAACTCGGTCATTATGTAACACTAGATGACGACGATAACAATGTCGCGTTTCATGAGCTGAACGTTCGCATAAAGATTAACAAAAATAATAACTCCTAACAACCAGAGCTTGGGTTGCCTGTGCCACACATAGTGCTAAGACTGAAACAAGTTAATTTTAAGGCGCGGTTACACGATCTAAAAGATCATCTTGTTCCTTTTCTTTGATGTCAAGTTCTTCAATTCAACTGTGAGTAAAGACTGCTTTTCACAGTTACAAGAAACTGCTCAGTTTTCATACATGACTCGGAGAAAGTGAATGAATTTTTACGCTTGATTTCACATCTCAAATTTTCATCCAATAAAGTTGAAGTAGCCTGTTGCCTCCATGTCACGTAAAATACTGAAGCGTGACAGAAATTGTCTCTTGTATATTATTAACAAGCAATCAACTGAATTTTCTCGTGCAGTTTGGAATAAATAAGCAGTCGCAAATTTTTCAAAGACTACAAATTGCACTCGCCCTGCGGGTTCGTGCAATTTTTTGTTGTCTTTGAAAAATTTGCTCGTGCTTATTTATTCCAAATTAAACTCGAAACCTTATGGTTACCTATACAAATAACGCGTCAAATAACTCATCACATAAAAATGCATAACTCGTCAAATAATCATAATTTGTCAGGGCCACTTGTGGGCTCCGTATTTAACTGTAAAACAGAGAAGTTTTCAGATTATTAGCGGAAGAAGAGACAAATAAATAGATGCAAGAGAAAATCATTTTCTCTTGATAGAGGATATTACATGACCGCGCGTGGATACGAATTTTATCTTCGAGTGTTCAACTCGATATCTCACGAGTGAGCGCAGCGAACAAGTTAGATGTCGAGCTGAAGACGAGAAGATAAAATTCATATCCACAAGCGGGCATATAATATTCTATTTATTACAAAAACATACTAATGACGACGTTTTTGACGATTTACCGAAGATTTCCGAAGATTTTCCAAAATTGTTCCGAAGTAAAGACGAACGTTTCCGAACATTTTTCGCACATGCGAAGATTACCGAAGATTTTCGAGGAGGGACCGATGATGTTTCGACCATACAGCAACACATCTAAGTACTTTTTAAGGGATTATGTAACCATAGCAATGGTGATCATTTTAGTAGCTATGACACCAATATCGTCACATGCATGTGAAAGATAAAAATAGTATCTTTATTGCGTGCGATCAAGATATGATTTTTTAGTAAAAGGAAAAATCCTGGTATTTCACAGGTGTTTATGTAATATAAATGATAGTTATTGACCTCACATGGCTGAAGAAGTTTGTGAACATGTTTGTTTGCATGTTTCCAAATTTACGGGATAATTAAACAATTTGCGTGTAGTCGATCGGCTCTCAATGGTGACTTCCCGGGTTGAATTAGGCCGCTAACGCGTATAGTATTCAAAGATGTGAACATTCAAATCAGCCGATTTATCTCACACAGAATGACTTCTTGATACTCCTCTGACTCCTAACCTTAGTTAAAATTTTGACGTTAGCCTGGTTACATAGCAGGTCGAAAAGATATCGCCTATGTACGCAACACTGAAAGCACGTAAAAGTTTAATACAATCTTTCTTTTATATAAGAATATCAATTATAAGAATATGTAGGATGAAATGTTTTCGAAATTTTAAGAATGTTTTAAAAATAAACCTGAGGCTAAGATTTTGAAAAGAATGATAATTTTGTGCGTTGAAAATATGTTAATACGATACAATTTTGTTTTTAACTAAACCGTATAACATTCTGCATGCCATTTTGTAAACGGCAAAACTGGCCAAAAAGCAGCAACAAAAACAGCACTAGCCGCATGGCTCCAGACTGGAGCCAGAATTACATTCCAAGACACAGATCTTATGCGCTGTAATCTAAGAAAATTCACAAAAGTGTTCTCAACCTATATCAGGCAGCAAAATAAGAATATTCAGCCTCGGC
>JAHPZR010007765.1:22500-25000 GCA_019787425.1 Platygyra sinensis | reverse complement strand
CAAGCAAACGAACTTCGTCTGAACAGCTTTTCCATCTCGACTACTTTACTCTCGTTCGAACAGCTAATTCACCTCGACTACTTTACTTGGCGGCGAGATGGTTTTTTGGTGGCGTGTTGGTTGGTGGCGAGATGGTTTCTTGGTGGCGAAACTCCCTGGTGACGAGATGACCGGATACCATGACAAGGGATCAAGACAATAAAGCACATAAACATACGATTCACATCTACCTCCCCTTTACCAGAAAATCAAAAGGATGGAAATTGGCTCATGGCTCGTGTACGACGACCTGGCTCACGTCATAACATGAATTGTCATAAAACAGTAGGAACACAGGAACGACGACCTGTAGGAACATAGGATCGTTAGGAACACAGAATCAGAGGAACACAGGATCAGTAGGAACACAGGATCAGTAGGAACACAGGATCAGTAGGAAAACAGGATCAGTAGGAACACAGGATCAGAAGGAACACAGGATCAGTAGGAACACAGGATCAGTAGGAACACAGGATCAAAAGGAATACAGGATCAGAAGGAACACAGGATCAGTAGGAACACAGGATCAGTAGGAACACAGGATCAGTAGGAACACAGGATCGTTAGGAACACAGGATCAGAAGGAACACAGGATCAGTAGGAACACAGGATCAGTAGGAAAACAGGATCAGTAGGAACACAGGATCAGAAGGAACACAGGATCAGTAGGAACACAGGATCAGAAGGAACACAGGCTCAGTAGGAACACAGGATCAGTAGGAACACAGGATCAGTAGGAACACAGGATCAGTAGGAACACAGGATCAGTAGGAACATAGGATCAGTAGGATCACAGGATCAGAAGGAACACAGGATCAGTAGGAACACAGGATCAGAAGGAACACAGGATCAGTAGGAACACAGGATCAGAAGGAACACAGGATCAGTAGAAACACAGGATCAGTAGGAACACAGGATCAGTAGGAACACAGGATCAGAAGGAACACAGGATCAGTAGGAACACAGGATCAGTAGGAACACAGGATCAGTAGGAACACAGGATCAGAAGAAACACAGGATCAGTAGCAACACAAGATCAGTAGGAACACAGGATCAGTAGGAACACAGGATCAGTAGGAACACAGGATCAGTAGAAACACAGGATCAGTAGGAACACAGGATCAGTAGGAACACAGGATCAGTAGGAACACAGGATCAGTAGAAACACAGGATCAGTAGGACCAGAGGATCAGTAGGACCAGAGGATCAGTAGGAACACAGGATCAGTAGGAACACAGGATCAGAAGAAACACAGGATCAGTAGCAACACAGGATCAGTAGGAACACAGGATCAGTAGGAACACAGGATCAGTAGGAACACAGGATCAGTAGAAACACAGGATCAGTAGGAACACAGGATCAGTAGGAACACAGGATCAGTAGAAACACAGGATCAGTAGGACCAGAGGATCAGTAGGACCAGAGGATCAGTAGGAACACAGGATCAGTAGGAACACAGGATCAGTAGGAACACAGGATCAGTAGGAACACAGGATCAGTAGGAACACAAGATAAGTAGGAACATAGGATTAACACGGTGTAGCAAGTTGTGAAGTAATCAGCTGGTCGACTGATATTCACAAACTCACTAAATGCAGATGGTGATGACCTCAGATGAAACTCAAATCCAAATCCTCTCCCAATGTCACATGCAAAACGCGTGAAAAGGGACAAACGACATGATATTCTCGATTTTTCCTATTGTCCGCAGAGTCCGCGCTCCTATTAGTGAGCACCAAGAATCACGAGGTCGCGATTCTTGGTACTGACAAAAAGAGGCGCGGCCTCTGGGAAAGAGAATGAGAAAACTGTTAATCATTTGAGAACCATAGAGGGGCCAACATAGCTTTGGCGGGATGCGGGATGGGACTTAAAATCGAGGCGGGATGCGGGATACAAAGGAAATTAGAAGCGGGATGCGGGATGAAATCATCCTCTCGGGACCGGGATACGCAGTTTTTCACGGTCGGTATGCGGGATGTTTTGAAATCGATGGCGGGATAGAGGGCCACAAAAATCATTTCATGACCGAAATAAAAAACACCGAATAATAATCATTTATATGAAAGGAATGACAACTTGTGTATTTCCGGTTTACCGGTGAGATACAACCTATGCGTCCTTCAGTGTCCTAGACAATTCGATTTGTTTTGTAAAGTCCACAGAACTCACTTAACCTCGGGTTTACCTACAGTTACAATTTGCAGAGATTCGTCTTCCCTTCTGGAGACGGACAAGAACTAGGACTCACACCAGTATCACCAGGGGCCTGCCGATCAAAATTACAACTTCTTCAATTTGTTTAACACTTGAATAGCGCATTCCACTTTGAGATGTATATGCCTATCAATTTGCTGTTAGCCATCTACAGACCTGATCAGGGTGACACACAAAATCGCCAAGCGAGATGTCGAAACCTGACTCATGGTAAAAAGCATTTCCGCACAGTTGAATGGCCATG